>JADBJO010003883.1:220473-223705 GCA_016801955.1 Conus betulinus | reverse complement strand
GAAGAGGAAATAAGATGACCAGGAAGGAAGCTGTTGGCCCATCTGTGTGCTCAGGATGCTGAATGAGAGGACAGGGAGACCACGTACCATGCGCTAAAGAAACTGGCGGATGAGTTAAGTGTGGGTAGAGGAGGTGGGGGTGGGAGGCTGAGGAGCGGCCAGAGCACATCGACTACTGACTTCAGCTGAGTGTTTATGTCAGGCCTGTTGCTGCCACCTGTAACGGTTTCTTCAGAAGCTGTTTTCACTGGTGTCGGTCAGAAATCAATGGATTATTATGTGGAAGGGGAATTTGGAGGTAAACATTGACGAAATGAGTTCTCCCGCAGAATTCATTGACCGAATAGTAGAGCAAGTCCTACCCAAATATTGAACATGTGTGTGTGTGTGTGTATGGTGTGTGTGTGTGTGTGTGTGTGTGTGTGTGTGTGTGTGTGTGTGTGTGTGTGTGTGTGTGTGTGTTGAGAATACAGACTAAGAGTATGCTTATCTTAAACTACTTTCAGTCATTTATATTTGTTGACTAAATATGTTCATATACAAACACATAGATGCATGAACACACACACACACACACACACACACACACACACACACACACACACACACACACAACACGCACACACACTCACACACACACACACTCACACACATACACACACACACACACACACACTCACACACACACACACACACACACACACACACACACACACACACACCACACACTCTCACTCACTGATCCTAATAATACCATCTTTGAGAAAGAAACATAAGTACATTGTGGGGATTAGAAACCTGACTGGTGGTAAGTAGCACGGACCGGGTGTCTTGAATGTGAAGGGAAACACATGGTCTCCACGGAGAATGGAACAACATGCACAGACATGCTAGTCTTGTGGGCTACAGACCCCAGCATTTCAGCTCCCTATAACCACCACCCTGCCTTTCCCTCTCTCCTCCTAAACTCCTCACCCCTCCAGCAACTGTATAAATCAGGTCTCCTCCCTGTGGTGCTGCAAGCAGCAGACGGAATGCATTCATCATATGGACGACACTGAATTGTACTGCATGGTATTCCATTCCCCTGGGGAGCATTTGTTTCTCATAGTTCTCCAAGCCGTTTCCCTGAAGAAATAACTGACAGAATGAAATGAAAGCCTGGTGCATGAGATTGTTTTGTCACCCATTGCAAGTTATGATTGAAAAACTTCAGGAGGTTTGCATCAGCAGGGTGTGGAGAGGTGCCTAGGGGAGTGCAGCAGGGCAGGAGAGGAGAGGGTGAGATACACAGCTGGGATTTAAAGGGAACGGGTTTTGTGAAGCAGAGATGTAGGCAGTATGATACACAGCTGGGATTTTAAAGGGAACGGGTTTTGTGAGGCAGAGATGTAGGCAGTATGATACACAGCTGGGATTTTAAAGGGAACGGGTTTTGTGAGGCAGAGATGTAGGCAGTATGATACACAGCTGGGATTTTAAAGGGGAACGGGTTTTTTTGTGAAGCAGAGATTTAGGCATTATGTCGAGGCACAGTGAGTTGGAGGAGAGGGGGTGTGTGTGTGTGAGAGGGAGAGTGTGTGTATGTGTGTGTGTGTGTGTGTGTGTGTGTGTGTGTGTGTGTGTGTGTGTGT
Source organism: Conus betulinus (assembly GCA_016801955.1). NCBI lineage: Eukaryota > Metazoa > Mollusca > Gastropoda > Neogastropoda > Conidae > Conus > Conus betulinus. The sequence goes on along the minus strand of JADBJO010003883.1, from coordinate 222,071 downwards.
GTGTGTGTGTGTGTGTGTGTGTGTGTGTGCCTGGAGACAAATTGATAAAAGACTTCACCTTGACGGGGACATACTTTCTTGGCGTTAATCGTGCAACGCTGCTTTTATTGTAGCTAGCACTTGGCTGAATTCTTGTGTTTCTATTACCGCCCCTTGAAAATCAGCTGTACAGAACTTGAAGGCACTTGGGATTGGGGGAACAGGTCTTAATATCGTAAATTAGTAGTCGCTGTTATTAATAGGTGAGCATTTCTTATGTGATCATATCATTTCTGAAGCTGCACAACTAACAACACATTTCCCACAATTGGATAAACATTTCTTGCCCTCAAATCGCTCAAGACGGGGGGCGAGCTTTTTGTGCCATTTGTAAACTGTATATAAATTATAGTCAGAATACAACCTGTTTGGGCTAAAACACAAAGTAGAAAAGAAAAAAACGTCACCACGGAAACAAGCAAATCCACCATTACAACCTGGTAAACCCTTAGCTTTTACACCACTGCTAACAGACTTCCCTCTCTTTCCACTTCTTTTACCATCACTCCCCGTCTCTTCCTCCGTCCGTAGCAGCTGTGTGAAGTAGGCATCGTCCATGCAGGATGGAGAGCTTCAGACGGAAAACATTCGTCCTACAGACCATGCAGAAGCACGTGCATCAACCCTGGGGGCTTCCTTTTCCCACATTCCATGAATTCTTTTCCACCCCTCCTCCCTTCTTGGCGAAAGAAGCGATAAGAAGGAGGTGAAATAAATGTCAAGATGTGAGATTACTTGGTCATCCGTTTTTGGGGAATGATTGAAGAACTTCAGGTTTATGTCACCACTGTCTGAGCGTAGGGAAAGTCAGCGAGGGCGTACAGAGGCTGTACATCTGCAGACTGATAAGGGAATAGACTACAGTCTGAGTTACTTAAGACTTTAGGACAAACTACATTTTTTGGCACTTGATGAGAGAGAGAGAGAGAGAGAGAGAGAGAGAGAGAGAGAGAGAGAGAGAGAGAGAGAGAGAGAGAGAGATAAATACCCGGCGAATCAGTGCTTTCACCGTGCGTGCGAGACGAGGCAAGCCTATGAATGCACTGAAAGCACCATGAGTATTATAATTTCGTTGAAATAAGACATATTCTGATTTTTTTTTAAACAAACACCCATATTGAACTATAAGGATTCCCATTTTCATGATGTATAACTCATGTTTGGTCGATTGTTTTTTTAATTTTGAAAAAGACGAATGTGTTGACTGCTATATCATCATTAATGTTATATGTATCATTATTTATGTGCACACACACACACACACACACACACACACACACACACACACACACACACACACACACACACACACAAAACCCCAAAAACAACAACAAAAATAACCCTGCACTCCATTAGCACATATCATCCACAATGTAGGCCTGTCAGAAAATATTTCGGGTAGGTTGAAAATAAGCTTTTTGTTTGCTTGTTTGCTTCGTTGCTTCATTCCATTTATGCAAGAAAATACAGAGACAAAGCCCTATCACAGCCAATGGCAGTTATGTTGATGGAACCTTGCCAGTTCATGCCAGAATGTTGAGCCATTGAGCCATATATAT
>JADBJO010003883.1:210473-215473 GCA_016801955.1 Conus betulinus | reverse complement strand
AATGAAAGCCTGGGGCATGAGATTGTTTTGTCATCCATTGCAAGTTATGACTGAAAAACTTCAGGAGGTTTGCATCAGCAGGGTGTGGAGAGATGCCTAGGGGAGTGCAGCAGGGCAGGAGAGGAGAGGGTGAGATACACAGCTGGGATTTTAAAGGGAACGGGTTTTGTGAAGCAGAGATGTAGGCAGTATGATACACAGCTGGGATTTTAAAGGGAACGGGTTTTGTGAGGCAGAGATGTAGGCAGTATGATACACAGCTGGGATTTTAAAGGGAACGGGTTTTGTGAGGCAGAGATGTAGGCAGTATGATACACAGCTGGGATTTTAAAGGGAACGGGTTTGTGAGGCAGAGATGTAGGCAGTATGATACACAGCTGGGATTTTTAAAGGGAACGGGTTTTGTGAAGCAGAGATGTAGGCAGTATGATACACAGCTGGGATTTTAAAGGGAACAGGGTTTTGTGAAGCAGAGATGTAGGCAGTATGATACACAGCTGGGATTTTAAAGGGAACGGGTTTTGTGAAGCAGAGATGTAGGCAGTATGATACACAGCTGGGATTTTAAAGGGAACGGGTTTTTGTGAAGCAGAGAGATGTAGGCAGTATGATACACAGCTGGGATTTTAAAGGAACGGGTTTTGTGAAGCAGAGATGTAGGCAGTATGATACACAGCTGGGATTTTAAAGGGAACGGTTTTGTGAAGCAGAGATGTAGGCAGTATGATACACAGCTGGGATTTTAAAGGGAACGGGTTTTGTGAAGCAGAGATGTAGGCAGTATGATACACAGCTGGGATTTTAAAGGGAACGGGTTTTTTGTGAAGCAGAGATGTAGGCAGTATGATACACAGCTGGGATTTTAAAGGGAACGGTTTTTGTGAAGCAGAGATGTAGGCAGTATGATACACAGCTGGGATTTTTAAGGGAACGGGTTTTGTGAGGCAGAGATTTAGGCAGTATGATACACAGCTGGGATTTTAAAGGGAACGGGTTTTGTGAGGCAGAGATGTAGGCAGTATGATACACAGCTGGGATTTTAAAGGGAACGGGTTTTGTGAGGCAGAGATGTAGGCAGTATGATACACAGCTGGGATTTTAAAGGGAACGGGTTTTGTGAGGCAGAGATGTAGGCAGTATGATACACAGCTGGGATTTTAAAGGGAACGGGTTTTGTGAAGCAGAGATGTAGGCAGTATGATACACAGCTGGGATTTTAAAGGGAACGGGTTTTTGTGAAGCAGAGATGTAGGCAGTATGATACACAGCTGGGATTTTAAAGGGAACGGGTTTTGTGAGGCAGAGATGCAGAGATTAGGCAGTATGATACACAGCTGGGATTTTAAAGGGAACGGGTTTTTGTGAGGCAGAGATGTAGGCAGTATGATACACAGCTGGGATTTTAAAGGGGAACGGGTTTTGTGAGGCAGAGATGTAGGCAGTATGATACACAGCTGGGATTTTAAAAAGGGAACGGGTTTTTGTGAGGCAGAGATGTAGGCAGTATGATACACAGCTGGGATTTTAAAGGGAACGGGTTTTGTGAAGCAGAGATGTAGGCAGTATGATACACAGCTGGGATTTTAAAGGGAACGGGTTTTTTGTGAAGCAGAGATGTAGGCAGTATGATACACAGCTGGGATTTTAAAGGGAACAGGTTTTGTGAAGCAGAGATGTAGGCAGTATGATACACAGCTGGGATTTTAAAGGAACGGGTTTTGTGAGGCAGAGATGTAGGCAGTATGATACACAGCTGGGATTTTTAAAGGAACGGGTTTGTGAGGCAGAGATGTAGGCAGTATGATACACAGCTAGGATTTTAAAAGGAACGGGTTTTGTGAAGCAGAGATGTAGGCGGTATGATACACAGCTGGGATTTTAAAGGGAACGGGTTTTGTGAGGCAGAGAGATGTAGGCGGTATGATACATAGCTGGGATTTAAAAGGGAACGGGTTTTTGTGAAGCAGAGATTTAGGCAGTATGTCGAGGCACAGGTGAGTTGGAGGAGAGGGTGTGTGTGTGTGTGAGGGAGTGTGTGTGTGTGTGTGTGTGTGTGTGTGTGTGTGTGCGTGTGTGTGTGTGTGTGTGTGTGTGTGTGTGTGTGTGTGTGTGTGTGTGTGCCTGGAGACAAATTGATAAAAGACTTCACCTTGACGGGGACATACTTTCTTGGCGTTAATCGTGCAACGCTGCTTTTATTGTAGCTAGCACTTGGCTGAATTCTTGTGTTTCTATTACCGCCCCTTGAAAATCAGCTGTACAGAACTTGAAGGCACTTGGGATTGGGGGAACAGGTCTTAATATCGTAAATTAGTAGTCACTGTTATTAATAGGTGAGCATTTCTTATGTGATCATATCATTTCTGAAGCTGCACAACTAACAACACATTTCCCACAATTGGATAAACATTTCTTGCCCTCAAATCGCTCAAGACGGGGGGCGAGCTTTTTGTGCCATTTGTAAACTGTATATAAATTATAGTCAGAATACAACCTGTTTGGGCTAAAACAAAGTAGAAAAGAAAAACGTCACCACGCAAACAAGCAAATCCACCATTACAACCTGGTAAACCCTTAGCTTTTACACCACTGCTAACAGACTTCCCTCTCTTTCCACTTCTTTTACCATCACTCCCCCCATCTCTTCCTCCTCCGTAGCAGCTGTGTGAAGTGGGCATCGTCCATGCAGGATGGAGAGCTTCAGACGGAAAACATTCGTCCTACAGACCATGCAGAAGCACGTGCATCAACCCTGGGGGCTTCCTTTTCCACATTCCATGAATTCTTTTCCACCCCTCCTCCCTTCTTGCGCGAAAGAAGCGATAAGAAGGAGGTGAAATAAATGTCAAGATGTGAGATTACTTGGTCATCCGTTTTTGGGGAATGATTGAAGAACTTCAGGTTTATGTCACCCACTGTCTGAGCGTAGGGAAAGTCAGCGAGGGCGTACAGAGGCTGTACATCTGCAGACTGATAAGGGAATAGACTACAGTCTGAGTTACTTAAGACTTTAGGACAAACTACATTTTTGGCACTTGATGAGAGAGAGAGAGAGAGAGAGAGAGAGAGAGAGAGAGAGAGAGAGAGAGATAAATACCCTGTGAATCAGTGCTTTCACCGCGTGCGAGACGAGGCAAGCCTATGAATGCACTGAAAGCACCATGAATATTATAATTTCGTTGAAATAAGACATATTCTGATTTTTTTTTTTAACAAACACCCATATTGAACTATAAGGATTCCCATTTTTATGATGTATAACTCATATTTGGTCGATTGTTTTTTTAATTTGGAAAAAGACGAATGTGTTGACTGCTATATCATCATTAATGTTGTATGTATCATTATTTATGTGCACACACACACACACACACACACACACACACACACACACACACACACACACAAAACCCCAAAAACAACAACAACAAAAATACCCCTGCACTCCATTAGCACATATCATCCACAATGTAGGCCTGTCAGAAAATATTTCCGGGTAGGTTGAAAAATAAGCTTTTTGTTTTGCTTGTTTGCTTCGTTGCTTCATTCCATTTATGCAAGAAAATACAGAGACAAAGCCCTATCACAGCCAATGGCAGTTATGTGTTGATGGAACCTTGCCAGTTCATGCCAGAATGTTGAGAGCCCATTGAGATACAGGGAAACTGTCAGTTCATGCCAGAATGTTGAGCCGTTGAGATACAGGGAAACTGGATGACAAAAAAGAAGAAAGTACATTTTCTTCAGGGGGTGAGGGGGTGGGGGGGGGGGGGGGGGGGGGGGAGGGGGGAGGGGGGAGTAGAAGACATAGAAAATGTGAGGAAAGCGTAAACAGTTGTGGAAAGTGTGCAGGAAATTTGAGAGGGGATGGGAGGGGGGAAGGGAGTAGGAGGCTGAGAAAGGCAGTAAAACGCACGTGAACAGAGTCTGTAAATTACGGAAGTTGGAACCACCTGCTTCTCAGTATTACCCTGTGTGAAATGGAGTGGAATACCACGGCAGGCAGGAGTCCGAAGACCTCATAGCACAGCACCTCCGTTTCATGCGTCCTACTTTTTGATCATGCGTGCATCTTTCAATATGATGAATTGTTGTTGTGATGGCTTTTGGCACTTACATTTTCCTTTTGACAGAAGACAGAAGCGACTTCATGTTACATTTTGGAGTCTGTACTTTCATGGAGACTGTTGTCAGATGAATGCAGTGCATTTTCAGAAATCAGTCTTTTCTTTTGCTGTCCCATTGTCTGTACCACCTCAGTAGCAGTGAATCCTTGCCACTCACTGTAACCTCCTGTCCACAGCCACAGTCCGGCCCATCCCACCACAGCCCCAGCATCGCCAGTCCACCGGAGCAGTCAAGGTGAAGTCGTCAAGAGGCAATCCGCCGGAGGAGACACTGCACTGACGCTGAATCACTTCTGTGGTGTTCAGTGGTGCCTGTTCTGATCCAACATGCGCAGGGCATGGCCTACTTAGCCTAGTCGTGGAGCCGGCAAGAGTGAGCTCTTCCTCTGGAGGGCACCACCGTGTCCATCCAATGACAGAACCATGAATTCACTGATACCGGTGACACAAACGGAATCAAACCAAGGCCACACACACACACACACACACACACACACACACACACACACACACACACAAATACACACACCTTATAACTGCACATGCATGGCACAAAATGTGTCCGGTTTAATAACGTGCAGGGTCAGTCAGGGATCCCTTCTGATCAATTCTCCTGCGGTCACGTGTCGACTCGAATCTTCCATCGCACCGCTCTCAGCCCTCCCTCCCTCCATCCAAACTAAACTTAGAGTTCAAAGAAAAACAAAAGGAATAAAAAAAAAAAGAAATAACAGATACAACGAAAAATTGTATTAGCACTCCCATTCCTCACCCGCTTCAGTCCTGAACCAATTTTGGGACAAAGTGGAAAACGATGGCAGTGGTTAACAGGATGAATTCTCCGAGGAAGGTTTAACTGAGAAAAAAAAAAAT
>JADBJO010003883.1:202973-205473 GCA_016801955.1 Conus betulinus | reverse complement strand
ATGTGTGTGGTGTGTGTGTGTGTGGTGTGTGTGTGTGTGTGTGTGTGTGTGTGTGTGTGTGTGTGTGTGATTTATCTCTGTTCAACTTTTTTTTGAAACTAATCGACTGCCTATTATATGGACTGATCGAATGTGTGCCTAAAACATCGAATAAGTTGTTATGGAACTTGATACTGTTGGGTGTAAAGGGACCGATTTGGCACCCAGTATTGTTACAGGATCCTACAAACCTGTTTGGATCTCTGTGTGTGAGGATGGGAAGGCGGAAAGAGAAGGGGGGGGGGGGGGGGGGGATGGAAGGCAGACGCATCACAATGTGTTGACGTAATCCATGGGGATGGCAGAACTAAATTGGAATCAGGGAGGGGAAACAGGAACGTGGTCCGTGCACACACGAACACCTCTAACCATTAAAACCGAAACTCGCGCAGAAACTCGTTGGGAACTCTCAAGTTCTTTCCCCCACAAAGAGTGGTCAGGGAGTTGGGAGATTGTCCCCTAGTCCTCTCGAGGAAAGTTTGTGAGTGGACAAGTGTTTTTTTTTTTTTTTTTTCTCTCTATTTCGTCACCTGTCAGTGAATAACAAGCTGCTGTGTATACAGGAAGGAGTAGGAGCGGTCGTTTAGAATTCCAATCGAAAATTCTGTTTGCCCAAAGCAACATTTGGTCGTAATGTTACTATCTTGCAGCAGATTGATATTGACAGTAAGCAAATGGTTGTTGTTTAGTCTGCATTATAAAGCAGTTAGTGATAAAACACGTACTTGAACACACCTGTTTTAAAATCCAGCAGCTGTGGCTTATAACATCCAACCATTGCGAACAGTACTTAATATAGTCCAAGCGCTACAGAATAGTATTTCATGTTGACCAAAACATTGACACAGTGGCAATTAATGGTAGACATTTGTTACAGATGCCGAATGAAGTATACATCTGTTACATACTTTGAGGGTTGGTATCAGCCGTACATTTTGCATTTGACACGGTCATGTTCACACTTGTACATGGATCGAGCATCAAATGGAAGTTGTATTACGGGAAATAGAAGTTGGCATTTGAGGAGAGCTTTGTTTAAACAATTGATAAGTCATGTTCAAAGGCAACAGTTTTGTATGGTAGAAAAAAAAACCTAAGCAATAGCATCCAGGGGAATATGAGCTGGAGGACAGGACAGAGAGGAGGCGGTCAGGGTATGACAGGTGAGGGATGGTAGTGGGAACGGTGGATGCTGAAGGAGGGGAAGAGGTACGAAGAGAGATGAAGGGAACCAGAAATAGAATTGATCAGTGAGGCTAGAATTATTGTGAGGGGACGTGACTGGCATTGAGAGAGAGAGAGAGAGAGAGAGAGAGAGAGAGAGAGAGAGAGAGAGAGAGAGAGAGAGAGAGAGAGAGAGAGAGAGAGAGAGAGAGAGAGAGACAGAGAGAGAGAGAGAGAGAGAGAGAGAGAGAGAGAGAGAGTATCGGATAAACAATACGACTATATGATTTTAATGGCCTAGTTTCATGCACTTCAATGACGGGAATTACTCTGTTTTGAGCATCACAAAAATACAAAGTTGAGCAAACAAGCTGCAAGGATAGAAAGCAACTCCCGTTTTTTCAATGACAGAGGCTTGGTATGAGTATAGTATATGTCTGTGTATGAGTGTGAGTGACTGAGTGAGTAAAACGATTGATTTAATTTAACGTCTGTTAACAACAATGGTGACATTAGACTAAAAATAAACCAATCCACAAAACAAACAAACAAAAACAAAAACAACAACAAAAAATATAAAACGGGCTGTGTAAGGGCTTGTGATTGTGTTTACGCGCGCGCGCGCGCGCGCGCGCGCGTGTGTGTGTGTGTGTGTGTGTGTGTGTGTGTGTGTGTGTGTGTGCGCGTGTGTTGTGTGTGTGTACTATGCATATGTGTGCGTTTGTGTGTAGAGTGGTGTGTGTGTGTGTGTGTGTGTGTGTGTGTGTGTGTGTGTGTGTGTGTGTGTGTGTGTGTGTGTGTGTGTGTGTGTGTGTGTGTGTGTGTGTGTGTGTGTGTGTGTGTGTGTGTGTGTGTGTGTGTGTCTGTGCGTGCATGCGTGCGTGCGAGAGAGAAAGAGAGGCAGAGACAAACGCATAACAGACATACAGACACGCACACGTATACGGACAGACAGACGGACAGACAGACACACAAACACAGACACGCACGCATCCACTTACGCACGCACGCACGTCTCTCTCTCTCTCTCTCTCTATATATATATATATATATATACATATGTATGTATATATATATATATATATATATATATATATATATATATATAGAGAGAGAGAGAGAGAGAGAGAGAGAGAGAGAGAGAGAGAGAGTCGCAAATGTTGAGGAAGATTCGAAGAACCTTTTATAGTTAATCTTGCAGGCATACCAGCTAACAAACTATCTAACCCAACGAAACATCCAGAGAAAATCCATGAATTATTAATTCACTGTTCAGCGCAACATGGTCTGCACGCAG
>JADBJO010003883.1:195473-197973 GCA_016801955.1 Conus betulinus | reverse complement strand
TTCCCCAACTCTATTTCCCCTTTTCCCCCACTCGACTCCCCTCTTCCCCAACTCTATTCCCCTTTTCCCCACCTCTATTCCCCTTTTCCCCAACTCGACTCCCCTCTTCCCCAACTCTATTCCCCTTTTCCCCCAACTCGACTCCCCTCTTCCCCAACTCTATTCCCCTTTTCCCCAACTCTATTCCCCTTTTTCCCCAACTCGACTCCCCCTTCCCTTCCTATTCCCCTCTTTCCCCAACTCTATTTTTTTCCCCTTTTCCCCAACTCGACTCCCCTCTTCCCCAACCCGACTCCCCTCTTCCCCAACTCGACTCCCCTCTTCCCCAACTCTACTCCCCCTTTTCCCAAACTCTGTTCCGACTTCCCCAACTCTACTCCCCCTACTCTTCCCCAATTCTACTCCCTCTTCCCCAACTCTACTACCCCTCTTCCCCAACTCGACTCCCTTCTTCCCCAACTCTACTCCCCTTTTTTTCAAACTCTATTCCGTCTTCCCCAACTCTACTCATACCTATTTTTGGGAGACAGGGAAACGCTGCATGGAAGGACTGCCAGACTCCATCATGACTCTCCCTCTTCCCCAACTCTATTCCCCTTTTCCCCAACTCGACTCCCTCTTCCCCCCAACTCTACTCCCCTCTTCCCCAACTCTACTCCCCTCTTCCCCAACTCTACTCCCCTCTTCCCCAACTCTGCTCCCCTCTTCCCCAATTCGACTCCCCCCTCTTCCCCAACTCGACTCCCCTATTCCCCAACTCTACTCCCCCTCTTCCCCAACTCTGCTCCCCTCTTCCCCAACTCTACTCCCCTCTTACCCAACTCTCTACTCCCCTCTTCCCCAACTCTACTCCCTTCTTCCCCAACTCTATTCCCTTCTTCCCCAACTCCATCCCCCTCTTACTTAACTCTGCTCCCCTCTTACCCAACTCTACTCCCCTCTTCCCCAACTCTATTCCCTTCTTCCCCAACTCCATTCCCCTCTTACCCGGCTCTACTCCCCTCTTACCCAACTGTACTCCCCTGTTTCCCAACTCTGCTCCCCTCTTCCCCAAACTCTATTCCCTTCTTCCTCAACTCTACTCACCACTTCCTCAACTCTACTCACCACTTTCCCAACTCTACTCCCCTCTTACCTAACTCTACTCACCTCTTCCCCAACTCGACTCCTTTCTTCGCCAACTCTACTCCCCTCTTCCGCAACTCTGCTCTCCTCTTCCTCAACTCTATTCCCCTCTTCCTCAACTCTACTCACCACTTCCTCAACTCTATTCACCACTTCCCCAACTCTGCTCACCTTTCCCCACTCTGCTCTGCTCCCCTCTTACCCAACTCTACTCCCCTTTTCCCCAACTCTATTCCCTTCTTCCCCAACTGCATTCCCTCTTACCCAGCTCTACTCCCCTCTTACCCAGCTCTACTCCCCTCTTACCCAGCTCTACTCCCCTCTTACCCAGCTCTACTCCCCTCTTACCCAGCTCTACTCCCCTCTTCTCCAACTCGACTCCCCTCTTCCCCAACTCGACTCCCCTCTTACCCAGCTCTACTCCCCTCTTCGCCAACTCTACTCCCCTCTTCTCTTACAACTCGACTCCCCTCTTCTTCCCAGCTCTACTCCCCTCTTACCCAGCTCTACTACTCCCCTCTTCGACTCCCCTCTTCCCCAACTCGACTCCCCTCTTACCTCGACAACTCTACTCCCCAACTCCTACTCGACTCCCAACTCTTCTCCCAACCTCTTACCCTCTTACCCCTCTTCGACTCTACTCCACTTTACCCAACTCTACTCTCCCTCTTCTCCAACTCTACTCCCCTCCAACTCCTCCAACTCTACTCCCCTCTTCCCCAACTCTACTACTACCCCTCTCTACTCCCCTCTTCTTCCAACTCTACTCCCCTCTTCGCCAACTCTACTCCCCTCTTCCCAGCCAACTCTACTCCCCTCTTCTCCAACTCGACTCCCCTCTTCGCCAACTCGACTCCCCTCTTCGCCAACTCGACTCCCTTCTTCGCCAACTCGACTCCACACTTCGCCGGCTCCACCCATCCTTGCCTCTCCTTCCTGTTTTTTATGCATAGAGCATCTCCGCTCCCACCCATCTTTACCCCACGTTCCCACACTCTCTAAGGAAAGACAGGGAATGATTGATGGACGCTACCTTGCTGAGGTATCCCAAGGACTCACTGGTTTGGTTGCACGCCATGCCCATCTAGGACATGAGTACTCCTGCAGTGCTTGTTACACAATGCTCACTGTTCCTGGTTCCTGTTCTGATTGGTAATACTGATCATCGATAAAAAAAAATGTGTTTTGCTTCTTCTTTTATTTGTTTGTTTGTTTGCTGTTGTTAGTATTGCCACCGTCTAAGCGTGCGAATTCTGTAACTGGGAAAAGGAAATGGGAAGGGGGAGGGGGGGCGCGCGAAATCAGACTAACAAGCTCTGTTTATAGAACTTTTTTCCTCCTTTCCTTCTGACAGGGTTGGTTATACTCATTCCCC
>JADBJO010003883.1:177973-182973 GCA_016801955.1 Conus betulinus | reverse complement strand
CTTATCTCAGTCTATGTCTTGGTCTGTTTTTTTCTCTTGTTTTTTTTTCATTGCTTTCACTTTCGATTTACCATCCTTCGCTTGGTCCTATGTCTGCACTCGGCTTACTATTAGTGCTGCGTGATTCACCACTTGACGGTTGTCGGTTACCTTGTCACATACTCTATGTCTTTTGCTTCCTCCCTTTTTGCTTTTCGCTCGCTTCTTGTTTGTTCTCTATTTGTACCGAATGTGTACTTTTTCTTGTTGTTCTATCTTTATTTTTCGTTGTACTAGGTCTCTCCTGATTCTGCAGATTTCTTTTTCCTTGGGACCGTATTTCTTCTCATCAGTACCTCGTCCGATTTTTTACTCGTTGTACCGACCACACCTACTTGTACAGTAGTTAGTATATCGGCCGCCTTACGCTCTACGAGTAGTGCCCCCGTCTTTTCTCTATTTCCTATGTCCACTCGTGTATGCTCTGTGATCTTGTCATTGAGTCTGCTCTGATCTCTGTGGCGCTCTGCTGTCCCTCTATCTTTTTCATGGTTCTCTTTTATTTTTCCCATGTGAGTCCCAACCTCCGTCCCACCGCCATCGCTTATCCTCTGCATCGTTGTCTCGTACCCCTCTATGTTCGCATTGTTTTATTGCCGTGCTCCTTAGTGAATTATATCGAGCCTGCGACCGCCTCTATACTTCGTTTCCTCGCCCTGTGTCCCATGTTGGTGAAGGAACCACTGACCAGAATTACTCTCCCGCACCCTGAGATTTTTCCGATTATTCACAATGGTTTGTCCTGCCTATCATATGTAGCTACTTCTTTCTGTCCCGCCGCTGCTTCTTTTTTTTTTACCCACTTTTTCCTGCTTCGTCTTCTTCCCCGCATTTGGGTTTCTGGTGCGTGGCTCCAGCTTTGTGTATATCCGTTTCCCCCCTTTGCCCCTATAACTTACATCGTACTTTCGGCGGTACGCGAAGTGCCCAGAATCGTCCGTTTCGCTTAGGATGTGTGCTGTTGGTGTAGGATCTCCATTCGTCTCGTTCAAGCAGATAGTTCTCAGTAGCGTGTTCGCTGTCCGAGCCGAAACCGTTCGGGGGCTCCCGTGTATGGCGATGACGGATTGACCCCCTGCGCTCGACGCCCTCGGTTGTTCTTGCTTATCTTGGGTGCACTCGGTAGGCTTCTGTCACTCTCCTCTACCTCGGTGTGTGTTCTTGCAGCCTCCTTCTCACGAACCTCACTGGTTTATCAGATTTTTTCTTGGCTCACGCTCTATCTGTCACCTTCTCGCTAGCAACAAGTGGTCTTCTCTGCGTTCTCGTTTTTCTGATTTGCTCGCTTCACCTCGTTATTTGTTTTCAGTATTGTCACCTTTCTAGCTACGAGCTATTTCTTGCCTTTGGTTTCTTTTGTTGCCTGCTCTTAGTTTTTGGTGATATTTTGTAGTCCCCTATTCACCTTCTCTGTGCCTCCTTTCTTTCTGTCTCGCGTATTATGGTTTTCCCTCACATCGCTTTTGCCAATCGTTGATTGCTTTCAAACTTGTCTGTACTTTGCCGTTATCATGTGTGCGATCTTCATTGTCTCCTTTGGATTTACAGTGTGTAGCTTTGTTTTCTGGCTTGCTGTTTGGTTGTTAAAGCTTTGTCTTTTGTCTAGTGTCTACTTTCCTCGAGAGTGTATTTGGTCTTTTGACTATCTACTTCCTTTTGCATGATTTACCGTATTTCTCTGACACACATATATTCTTCTGTCGTTGAACCTATTCCGCCATCTTGTCTTAATTTTTTCTTCATGTATTTTTCATACGTTAGCCATGAGGCTCTCTTTTTCTGTTGTTTCTCTTCTTGTCGGTTAGTTATTTTTTGTAGATCTCTTCTAGATTTAGTTGTTGCCACACCTCTTTCTTTGGCTGCACTTTCATTTTATCCACACCACCTCCTAGTTTGGCTTCCAGTTCTTTTTACTCATGGCGTGGAATTTACTTATCTTTGGTCTCTCTGTTTTTCTTTCTTCTTTACGTTCTCTCATTATCTGACACCAGAGCCTGACTCCCCCCATCCCTTTCCGCAGGCCCCTCCCCCCTCTTTCCTTTTTCCTTCCTCGACTTTCACTTTCTTCGCTGACTACTCTTTTCTGCTTCCTTAATGGTAGCTTCTCTCCTAGACTATATCTTCTCACGCATGCCGGTGAGTATGTGGTTACTCTGTTCTTACATCCCGCCATATATTCCTGTTTTACTCCAGTTCTCTTTACTGTCCAACCCGCTTGTCTCCATTTCCACAGGGACATTGTACAATTCCCGTTTTTTGATTTCTGTTTTGTGATTGTCAGACCTATCTCTCTCTTATGACCCTGTTATTGCAGATTCCTTCTTATTTTCCACACTGGTGAATACCCGTAACTTCGGTCTCTTGTGTTATTCCTGTAAATCACTCATTGTTTATTCTGATTGATTAACTCTATTTTATTTTTTCTAGTTTCTTTACCTATTTTTCCTCATAGTCCTTAAATGTCCCCCTACCACTTTATTTCCTGACCTCTCTTTACTTACTCGAGCAGTAATCATGTATTAGTCGTCCACATCCTTTTCTTCTCCCTGTTCAGCCACGCGCCTCTGCTTTGACCTCGTCCCTTTGTAACATTTTTCTTCAGTAAATATATCCTTAGGCATTACAATCTTCCCGTTTCGCTTGGCCTACGTGATGGCCCCGTCACTGTTATATTCTAATTCTCCCACTTTGCCCTCTCATCTATATTCTCACTCGCTCCGCTGTGTCTGCCCTTCCCTGTCCAAGAAGTGTACTTTCTTTATAATTCCCCTTTTTTCAGATTTACAATCACGTTACTCGCCCCGTCTTTTTTTTGTTTGTTCCTCGTTCTATGACATAATTTTGGCTCTCATGAAGCTTGGCTGACTATCTTTGATCATTCCCTGTGGGCTCTTGTACCCTTTCTTTCTTGTTGTGCGCCTGCATTCTGCGCGTCGTAACTCTAGGAGGTATTGTATCATAAGGTTTATGTGTGGACATTACCCTAGTGTCCAGATCGTGTGGACTCATCACCACTGTGTTCACGATTGTGGTTTCGTTATACTTGATTGAAACATTTGCTTGTTTTTGCCGTTTTTTATCCTACCTCTGTATATGCGTCGGTGCACGGTTTCCTTTTTAGTTATGGAATTTCTTCTCTCTGAAAGAGGGTTGTGTTTTTGTTTTTCCCATTTCTACGTACTTTGACGCGTTTGCCGTCGTAGCCATCTTTCTGTGTCATAATGCTTCTTCTCCTTCTCACCACCGGATCTCGTATTTTCTCAACTTTCACTGTTCTTCCATGTGATACTGATGTTGTACCCCTCCTCTTTCCCTCACTCTCTCCATCCTTTCCCTTTTAGGGTTGGTTCCTGTCATTCTACGCTGTGTTTTTGTTTCTGGATACTTATCTGTCCCTTTGAAATCTTGTGCTTTTCCGTTTTGTCGCCATTCAAACTTCCTTGCCGTGCCAGTTGATCGTGACACCAACCCGATCGGGGACTGTGGGGAGTTCATTTCCTACTGATTGTAACCCCGTCTTTGGGGTCCTTTTGCGGTGTTCATTATTTTTTTTTGGATCTTTATTATAATCAGTCTGTTGCCGCGATTGGATTCACTTTCGTTCTGTCTTTTTGCTAATTTTTTTCTCTTTCCTACACTCTATCATATTGCCAGTAGGTGCCTATCGGTTTTATTCGTTTGCTTTTAATTCTTCTTCTTAAAATATCTACTTTTTCCTTGGGATTTCTAACATCGTATCTCTGTCTCGTTTCCTCTTTTTTTTTTCGCTTTTATCTTCCGGTTTTATTCCTCCTCTTTTTTTTCTTTTTTCTCCTTTTCTCCGCCCCCCCTTTTCTTCTTCTATCTCATTTTTTGATTCGACCCCAACTGCTCCATCCCGAATGTCTAGTTGACTCATTTTTTCCTGTCGCCTTTATACCGTATTTTCTATATTTCCCCTTGACCACGCCACTGTACGCACTATTTCCTCCGCACTCTTCTTGCTTGCGGTCTAGCTACAGTTTGTCAGCCACGTTTTTTTTATTCTCTTTTATAGTTGTAATTAATGCAAATCTCGGGAAGAGAATGCAGAGCTTAGGTTAGTATGGATGACAGATACTATAGTATATATATAGATATATATATATATATTGATAAGGTCAGGCATTAGCTGCGACAATATGAATCGATTTGCCTTTCGGAATGGGTCGTAGGACTTAGAAGAGCCATTTAGGCAAATGGAACTGATACAGTCAGAGGGAGTGGACCGATGTGTGTCGGACATTGTTACAAGAATCCTACAAACATGGTGGATCACTGTGTGTAAGGATGGGAAGGGGGATAGTTGTTGGGTTGTGGTGGTTGGGTGGCAGAGGTAAGCACACAAGGTGTTGAGAATATTGGGACAGCCGAACTGAACTTGCATGGCTCCTTGTTTTCTGGAGTGCGGGTCAGTATGGGGGAGGGGTGACCCCGTATTTTGGAGTGCCCGGAACTGTTCGTCCACGTTTGTGATACATAACTTAATCTCTGCTCTGATCCTAGATAAGGGAATCTCTAGTCGCTCCTGGAGCCCATATACGTGTGAGGCTCTCTGTCCACGCATGGTTTACCCTTCTTCCTTCATTCGTTGCTCCCTTCATGGGTAGTTGATTGTATTTTTGCTTGGTTTGTGAAGTTTTTGGGTGTGGTTTGTTGTCGCGTTATGTGCTGTTCGTGTCCGTGGTCGCCCCTGCTCTTTTGCATCTTCCCCCCTTTTTTACTTACACTTTTCTTTTTCCCTGTGATGTGTGTGGCGTTGGTGTTGTGTCTTTCTAACCACAGACACCCCCCCCCCTCCTCTAATTTTCCGCATTTTTACCTCTCCACCGTATCTTTTTTTTCTATACCCCCTCTTTATCTCGACCCCACTACACATGCTGTAGTGTACGCATCGTTCCAATTTTGTAACGACATCATTTCAGACTTGCTGTGGACTTCAT
>JADBJO010003883.1:167973-170473 GCA_016801955.1 Conus betulinus | reverse complement strand
AAGGCGAGATCAAAACAAGGCAAACTCAAGGCAAAGTCAGAAGCAGGGTAAAAGCTAAACGAGGCGAAGACAGATAAAAGGTGAGGCAAAGACAAGGCACAAACAAGGCCAGGCCAGGCAAGGGCAAAGGCAAGAGCAGTGCAAGACAAGAAAAGGCAGAGCAACGCATTGCAAGGCCGGGAAAGGCAAGGACAAAGGCAAGACAAAGGCACGACAAAGGCAAGACGAAGGCATGATAATGATGTGGGAAAGGAGAGGCGAGGGCAAAAACCATGGCAAGGCAAGGCAAGACAAGGCAAGAAAGGAAAGGCAAGATGAGGCAAAGGCAACGGCACGGCAAGACAAGGCAACGGTTGAGACAGAGCAACGCCAGGCAAGGTCAGGCAGAGACAAAGGCAAGGCAAGGCAAAACAAAATAAAGCAACGCAAAGCAAGGAAGAAGCAAGTCAGGGCAAAACTCGTCGAGGCAAATGCGGCGGCGAGGCGAAGGCGGGGTGGAGGCGTGGGCAAGGAGGGGCAAAGGCAAGGGCAAATGCACAAGAGTAAGGGCAAGGAGAGGAAGGATAAGGTAATGGAGGGAGTGGCAAGCGAAGGCAAAGAACGGCAAAGCAAGGAACGGAGGGCAGGCACGTTAAGGCAAGGAAAAGTAAAAACAAAACAAAGTCAAGGGGCAAACGAAAGCCGAGGCAAGGCAAGCATTGGAGAGAAAAAAAGGCAAGGCGAGGCAAGGAAAAAGCAAAGGCGAAGGAAAAGGCAAAGGCCAAAACATAACCAGGCAAGACAAAGCGACGGCAAGGGCAGAGACCAGGACAAGACAAGATCAGAAGAACAAGGCAGAGCGAGAGTTAAGGCAAGCGGAAGGTAGGTGGAAAAAAACAAGACCAGGGAAAGGCGAGGCAAAGGCAAAGAGAAGACGTGAGTGCATTGCAGCGCCATCCAACCCACCCTGCGCCTTGAAGCCCCCGTCCCTCCACCTCCTCTTTCCTCACTGCTTCGTTTTTTTTTTTTTTTTTTTTTCCATTCTCCAGCACCTTCTTTTGTCCTGTGTTCTCTGGGCTGCACACCAAAAATGAATGCGCCAAGGAGTCGAGTCGAGTGTTTATAGACTGGCGCAAGTAGTAGGTCGTTTTGCGAATCGTTATTGTGTCTGAAAGTTGATTCTTCTCGTTTCCCTTTATATGGCCATCAAGATACAAGCCAGGTGGTTCCAAGCAGACAGATTGAAAATCAAAGGAATGGGACTATTTTGTGCATTTGAGGTAGGCGCAAAGATGGGGTGACGGGTGGGTGTGCAAAGGCTTGAAATGCGCCGTGAACTGAGGGGAAGGTCATGTATCTGAAAATTGTGGTTTTTATCGATGGGAAGTGTTTTTTTTTTTTAAATTATCAGTTTAACATGAAACGCTGGCACAAATTTATGGTAGGCTCCAAAAATCTTGCATGGATTACATAGTATTTCAGAGCAAAATCCTAACTGGTGTGTGTCGCCTCTCCTTTCGTGTGCCTCCTGTCTTTGCAGCAGTAAGAAGCGCGCTGACCTTGGGCAGCACGGCCGTCTCTTATCAATTACGCAAACAGGCCACCTGCTTGCTTCTATAGGTGACAAGTTCGTGCAGGTCGCTAGCTCATCCAACATGCGCATGATCAGAAAGCTCACGCACATGTGTTGCGTGAGAGAATTATCAACATGTGCGTGAGCTTTCTGATCATGCGCATCTGGAATCTTCTACTGCGCTTGAGGCACCTATTTCAGAATTTTAAAAAAAAGGCCAAAAAAAAAAAAAAAAAAAAAAGGGGGGGGGGGGGGGGGGGGGGAGGGACAAGAACAAAAAAAAAAAGGAAAGAAAAAGAAATTGTTAGATTTGCTCACTTTGGTAACGATATAAGATAAGATTTACAGCGCGTTCATATAGATTTTTTTATCCGGTTTTTTGATGAAGATCTATTATTGTTAAAACAAGAAAGGGTGTTTTAATAGCACCTCTAATGTTGCTTGCTTGCTTATTTTGTTAGAAATTTATGACAATGTTATCTCGCTACACGTTTCAAAGTACATCAAAAGTCAGTCCTTGTTCATGTTTAATAATTCACTCACTTACATCTCCATCTCTGCTAGGTTGCTATGATTTCAGATGTTCTGACCTCTTGACCGAGGTGTATTTAATATTTGTTGTGATACTTCCTTGTAATATTCTTGAACATGTCTTTAATCAGTCTCTAAATGCAATGGGAGTGAGCGACCCAAGCTTCTAAGAACAGGTCAGCTTTCGGATATTGAAAATAATCTCTGAAAAAAAAAAAAAAACACTTAACAGGAATTTAGGGGGTTGAAACTCGACCACTTCATACAGTGAACGGCTTAAGAGGTATTAGCGAGTGTTATCATTCTTCAGAGTCTGATGGTGCGATCGCCTGAACTTGCTGAGCAAATGCCAACGGTACCATGGACACACAAGCACGCACGCATGCATATACCCACGTACAGACAGACGCACATACA
>JADBJO010003883.1:160473-162973 GCA_016801955.1 Conus betulinus | reverse complement strand
TATTTATATATATATATATATTTTTTTTTTGTAACTCCCTATCTCTGTTTTGTTTTTTTTTTTTTTTTCGAGTTTCGCTCAATATCGCTACTCCCCCTGCCTCTTCCCACCCACCCTACTCCCTTCTCTCTCCTGCTCCTCGCGCTCCTATGACCGGCTCATTGTGCTTTGCGTCACCATAACCAGACGAGCAGACGAGAAGCAGACGACAATCAGCTCTCCGCCCTTCAGTGCAAGTCGTGTCGCAAAACCCACACGTGTCGTGTCCTCGACAATATACACAGGGTGTGGTTTGTTATCGGTAAGACTACTGCTTTTTGATTAGCAGTGTTTCTTTTTCTTTAGAAAAACGAAAGTGCTTAAAATGTGTTCTGCTGTAAAATACTAGCGAGATAGCCTACTGACGAGTCATGAACTTATCAACGGGATTCTTTACAAGTGGGAAAAAAGGAAATAAATAGGAAATTCAGTGAATTATTGATTTAGACTGGGAATTTTTTTTCCCCATTCGCTTTGTGTTCTTGTGTGTAAAAAGCGTTGGGCAGGCTTGCGGGAGCTGTGAAATGTGAATGTAGTTTATATTCGTTTGGTGGTCAGAGTGTAATAAAAAAAAATAAAATAAAAAACCCCGAAACCGAAGGCTTTCCATATTCGATTGTTGACAATTTTTCATAAAAGATGAAATAAAACAAAACAGAGTGAAAGAAACCAAACCACTTTACAAATAATTTAAAACAAAATCGAGAAATGCACAGATGTCTACAGCAAGTTGACAGGAAAATGACCGATACGTGAAATTAATCGCTGTTGATATGCTCGCGACCACCAGCAGTGCACGTACGTACCGAACACCGTACACACACCTGCCACGAGAATCAGACGGAGTTATTCCTCCAGATATTGATTTTTGTGGCCCGTCTGCTGAAACGGCGCCAATCGCATAGATTGTTTCGATGGTGGCGCGGGGATCGTAGCGAGAAACAGCAGATCCGATATAATCGTTGGCACTCGATTAAGTGAAAACTGATGTTGGGAAAGTGTGTGAAACGTGTTCTGCTCGCGGCCAGCTCTACTGGGATACAAAACATGTGCGGTGGTTTACCCTTTGCAGCTTTATGACAAAGGAAGTAGGTTCATCGTTTGACTTTTCTCTTTTCTTTTTTTTTACAGTTTTATCATTCATTAGCTGTGATCAATGAAGACAAGTGCTTTGTGCGGAAATGTGAAGATTCTCCTCGACAATATTCTACAAGCCGGAAATCATTAACAGCTGTGAATGATGCTACCTTTTGTTTCTAGCTATAAAAGAGCAAGGGGATTTTGAAGGAGAATCGTGTGTGTTTGTGGTATCAGTGCAATTGTTAGAGGATTGGTGATTCGGTGGTACTGCAGATATATCACGAGGTAAGCGTCAGTGTGTTGTTTCGCATTCATTGTTCCTTGTTCTTTGTCTTTCCCATTCACATTCGCGATCCCCTTTACTCTCTGTACCAGTTTTTTTGTCTTTCACTGTCTGCATATCTGTCCACCTCTCCCTCCCTCTCCCCCCTCTCTGTCCTCTCTGTCTGACTGTCTGTATGTCTGTCTGTCTGTCTGTCTGTCTGTCTGTCTCTCTCTCTCTCTCTCTCTCTCTCTCTCTCTCTCTCTCTCTCTCTCTCTGTCAGCCTGTCAGCTTGTCTGTATGTCAGTCTGTCTGTCTGTCTCTGTCTGTCACTCTCTACTCTCTCTCTCTCTCTCTCTCTCTCTCTCTCTCTCTCTCTCAGCCTGTCAGCTCTCCTGTATGTCAGCCTGTCTGTCTGTCTGTCTGTCTGTCTCTCCCTCTGTGTTAGTCTGTCCGCCTATCTATACGTCAGCCTGCCTGTCTGCCTCTGTCTGTGTGTCTGTCAGCCTGTCTATTAGTTTGTATGTCTATTTGTCTATCTGCCTGCCTTCCTGCTTGCATGTCCTCTGTCTGTCTCTCTCTGTCTGTCTGTCTCTCTTTCTCACCCCCCCCCCCCCCCCCCTGTGGAACTTTGTTTACCTATCTTCATCTCCGTCTTCAGCATTGTCTCCGTCTCTGACCCTCTGTCTGTTGTTCTCTGTCTTTATCTCTCTGTCTCTGCCTGTCTTTTTCGCTGTGTTTTGTCACCATCCCTGTCTGTGTTCCTCTCTCTCTGTCTGTAGCTCTCTCTCTTTCTGTCTCTCTGTCTCTGTCTCTCTTTCTACCTTGTTTTTTTTTTTCTCTGTTCAACCAATCCTCCCCCTCCTCCTGTTTCTTCCCCTACTCCTGTTCCTCCTCCGCCTCTTTCTCCTCCTCCCGTTTCCTACCCCTCCCCCCACCTCTCTCGCTCTCGTGCTCTATATGCATGGTGCTGGTAGATATGCACTTACCCTGTGTATGGTTATCGTTTTTTTTCCCCGAAGATAATGGCGGGATGAAAAACGGTCCTACACACAAAATCCCACTGCCTGTCTATACAAGCAGTGTCCGCAGGAGTATCAGCCTGCGTACGCAGAAGAG
>JADBJO010003883.1:152973-155473 GCA_016801955.1 Conus betulinus | reverse complement strand
AGGAAGAGTGTGTGTGTGTGTGTGTGTGTGTGTGTGTGTGTGTGTGTGTGTGTGTGTGTGGTGGGGGGGGGGGGGCTCATTTGAGAGCCGCAATAGTGCGAGTGGGTGAGGGAAAGGGAACAGATAGGTAGAAGTAGACAGAGGTTACAATAGGCAGCAAAGCTGTCGCCGAGGGAAAAGGGAACAGGCAGGTAGAAGCAGACAGAGGTTACAGTAGAGAGCAAAGCTGTCAGTGAGGGAAAGGGAACAGACAGATTCAAGTAGACAGAGGTTACAGCAGGCAGCAAAGCTGTCGATGAGGGAAAGGGAACAGACAGATAGAAGTAGACAGAGTCGTCGGATGTGTTAGATCCCTTCCCTCCCCTCCTCTCCACCGCTTTTTTCCTCCTCCTTTCTTTCTTTTCTTTCTTGGTTGTTGTTGCTGTGAGTGCCTTTTTTGTGGGGAAAGAATGAAGGGGATGCAGCTTTTTTTTTATGACAGTCATTGACTACTTTAGCGAATAAAGACGTGTATCGATCCCTCAGAACTCGGATAGCTGCTTTGAGGTATTTTGATATTGCTTCAGCTATATTTTTTTTTCCTCAATGAAAATTGATAGAGCTGTCAGCGGAGAAGCATGAGAGCGGGGAGGGGAATGGTGAACGGATGGGTGACCTGACCTACATGTGTTGTAAAGCGTTATCGTGATATCTTTACATGGCAGAGAGTGTAAATCCAGCAAACGTCGCTTACACAGGGTCTTGTTATGTGGTTTGTACACGCAGATGGTTATAACGATAAATTCTTTGGTCTACTTTGATTCGGATAGCAATTTTACATGCACAAGTGTGCGAATGTCAGAGCAGAAACATAGCTTGTATGAACATTTTGTTAGACCTATCGGAGAGATTGATTGATTGGTTGGGTGGTTAACTGATTGATAGATTGATCTGTGATATCCAAGGATGAAGATTTTAAACCAAGGCCTAGTTTTGCAATCTGTTCTTGTCATGCATACATTATTTCAACACACCTCCTCACTCATACTGACAACTCGTCATAACAACATTGTAATGTAATGCTGGGATGACAAGTGGACTGTTCAAAAAAGTGATAATGACATGGTAGGGTGTCAAACAGAAAGAACAACAACAAAAAAACAGAGAGAGAGAGAGAGAGAGAGAGAGAGAGAGAGAGAGAGACAGACAGACAGAGACAGAGACAGGGACAGAGAGAGATGATAATGATGATGATAGGAAGAGGAGATAAAAGGAATGGGAGAGAAAGTGGGAATGAGGATGAGTGGCTTGACTGAATAATAATGTGTGCAGACAGCGTATTCCATATATGGTTTACAGAAGACTTCGCAAATGATAATGATTTTAATTGAAAAATCACATTATTGAGACATAGAATATTTATGTAAACATTTCTCAATACGGTTTCATGTATTCGTATTTTGTCATGACGGGCAAGTGAGTTCCGGATTCATGGTCCGGAGTAAGCTAAAGCATGTTTAGTATTGCTCAACGCACGGGTAGGGTTAGAAGGGATTTCTTCCAACCAGAAAAAAAAAACTGTTTAGTCTCGTAAAAAGGGGATTACATTAGCATGGCATTGTATCTGACGAAATTTATACATAATTGATGCCTTAACTGATGACATCAGACTGTTTATTAAAGAAAGTATGTTTAGTGCTTTTAGTCTTTCATCTGTTTTTGGAGGTACAGCTGGAAAGAGTAGCTTTGCAGCACGTCTACGGAGAGAATTCAGCCTTTTTGTGGACATCACTAGTCCCATCCTATATTTCCAACGTCGAGAGAGAACGAACGAATTCTAAGAGTGTAATGGAGTAAGCATGAATACTTTTTGTACATCCAGCCCTCTGGGCAAGAACAAAAAAAAATCGAGAGAGAGAGACTTGCCTGGCAGTTGAATTAGTGAGGCAGTGTATCGGAAAATGTGCCAAATCCAAGTCATGAAGAAGTCATAGGAATAAAGCCGAAAACGATACAACTAGTATATTTGCTGTTAAAATGTTAATTATCGGAAAGCACAATGTTAATTATCGGAAAGCACTTTTTATTGCCATAGTTTGTAATATATATATATATATATATGTCGTGTTTGTGCTCTTGGCGTCAGATAGACACACACCTGAGTCCATAATTCTGTGGTGTTTCGACCGCCAAGGGTTCGAAAAAGAATGTAACAGCACCCCCAAAGCAGCCAGCGAAATGTAGTAGAATTAAAACAAAACGAAAGTTTGGAGAGAAAAAAAGTTGTTGAAAACTAAAAACATTACGCAAACAGTATAAAATGTAAGGGACAATCTTTGAGCCTATGCTTGAGGATCCATTCAAGGATGCAAGGGAGATCAAAAGATATGGAACAGTCTGAGTGGTCAGCTCTGTCGTTCAATAATCCAAGCATTGTCAGCGGCTAAGAATTGTGCAAAACCACCTTTCCTTGGATCTCCTAAGAGATGCAATCACCCACTGATTGACCAAAAACATATAA
>JADBJO010003883.1:147973-150473 GCA_016801955.1 Conus betulinus | reverse complement strand
CAACGAATGGAGGACTGCACAATAGCGTGGTGGCGACGGACAGGCCAGTCGATATGTCATTGATCTGAAGGTCAGCTAAGAGTCCAGCTTGAACTAGATAGGATCGAAATGCTGAATTCCGTACATAATCGGTTGTTAGACAGTATCTCTCCGTGTAAAAACGGTTATATTCTACTTCCTGGTATTCTTGAACATTTCTTTGGAGACGATTTTTCTTTTCGTTTGCACTTGATATTCTGTTATTAAGCTAATTCTTGTGAAACTCAGTGCTTGCCCTTTACAGCAAAAACATTTCGGAAGGTTGTCCTATGCGACTGATAGCAATCTTTCAAAAGACATTTATGACTGCAATTGTAGCATTGTAATTGTATGTCTTCTACATGTATTCCAGACCAGTGTCAGTTGTATAAGGATTACCAGGGTTTTGTTTCACAGGGAAATATGTGCAATCCAAGTGATTGCAAATCACAAAATAAAACAACGGGTTACACACATTGCCAAAGTCATCATTTAGTATGCCACAGGCCGCTTGTAAATCTGCAGGCTTATACCGCGTCTCTTCTTTTATCATTGTCTTTATCGAGTTCAAATTCTCGTGTGGGCGCCAGTCCTACGGTTCAGTGGTTACTGTCGTTAGTGAGAAAGCCAAGAGGTCGCGGGTTTTCCATCTCTGGGATTTTTTTTATCATTCTAACAAGTTCTTACCCTGAGCTGAATGTGCTACAGGTTCAAATGCGAAGACCAAACAAAGACTAGGACCTTAGAGGGGGGTGGGGTGAGGAGGGGTGTGTGTGTGTGTGTGTGTGTGTGTGTGTGGGGGGGGGGGTGGGGGGGGCTCTGTATGTAACGTCCTGTGTATGCTGGATCAGAACACGTTCCACTGTACGCACTGCAGTGCTCCTCAGCACTGCAGTGTCTCCTATGGTGCGCTGCCTCATTTAGATTGCTGTCGATTGTTCTATGTTGCAGGGGTATGTTCTATGTTGCAGGGGTAACCCTGGTGTTTCTATGTATGCAAGACACAGAGTACGTGGCGTGCGAGTAAATGAGAGGACAAAAAAGAGGAAAGCCGAAAGAAAAGAAAGTTCATGCGTCTAAATTACCTTGAATTAAATAGACATTAAGCCGACAAGAAGAATCGTAATGTTATGACTGCAGGATCGCTTTAAACTTAATCTTATGGGATGAAAAGAAAAAAGATATTCCTTCAAAATACATGTGATCAACTCTGTGGGAGTTCGATCGCGTTGATGAGCGTGTGCACGCGTTCGCGCACTTGTGTGTGTGTGTGTGTGTGTGTGTGTGTGTGTGTGTTGGGGCATGGGCAGGGAGTGTGTGGGGTGTGGAGGAGGATCAAGTGATGAAGTACTGAAGGTAGATATGAGCGGGGGTTGAAAAGGAAATTGTGAGACTAAGCTAAAATGTGCACTTTGGTTCTGTGCGTTGGTGTGCATAGTGTATGCGTGCGTGCGTGCGTGCGTGCGTGTGTGTGTGTGTGTGTGTGTGTGTGTGTGTGTGTGTGTGTGTGTGTGTGTGTGTGTGTGTGTGTGTGTGTGGCGTGACACTTTCTTCGCTAAAGAAAGCAAATTACTGACATCATGTTCCTTCTTTTCAACACGATCTACTATACGGCAAATTTTTTCTTTCAAGCTTGATTTAGATAATATGAATTCCTTTTGTTTTCTTCTCCTTATCGAGTTCTTTACGCCTTTGTCCAAAATATTTCTACAGTGTTTCACATCAGGAAATCTGTATCAGACATCAACACGGCATCACAAGACAAAAGCAAGAACGTACAATCTAGACAAAAAGAATCCATGTACACACACAACGTTAAACTATAACGTGACCCACACACTGACATTGAACTTCTACTCAAGCATAATAACGTGGTATGACTCGCAAAGTCTACGTACGTCTCTGGTTGCATGTGTCCCGGGCACATTTCAAGCAACAGTATTTTATTTTGTTTTAGGCAGATGGAGACAGTGCTTCTCTGGGTCCTCCCCAGCACCTTCGGGTGTTTCCTTTTCTTCTTTGCCTTAACTAGGCTGACCCAGGAGAAAGGTCCAGTGACGGTGAGGAAAGACCCACTGACCACAGGGAAAGTCCTGTTGACAATGGAAAAGACTACAACTTTGGATTCTCTCTTGAGGGCACTAAGACCGTATGGCGAAAGCTTGGCTGCGTCTGGAGTGGCACTGTCTTCATCTGTCCGTGGGCAGGGGTGGTGGGTCTGTGCGGTGTGCTCGACAGCTGGAGGGTGATGTTTTTCGCCGGTGGGCTCTGCAGTCATGAAATACGGGCTGGTACACCCATGGGGATGCTACTTTAAGGCTGTAATGAGTTGCATCTTACAGTCTGATTTACCTCTGTTCAGGAGCAATTATGTCCCTTGATATCTTAATGGAGTGTCCTGCGCGTGAATTACCCATCGTCAACACAGCGCAGGCCTCCAAGGGTGGTACAGGACTGCTCAAGAGGCAGGTGGAGACAGTGC
>JADBJO010003883.1:137973-142973 GCA_016801955.1 Conus betulinus | reverse complement strand
CCTCACTAATGAAAACGAGATTTCTGTGGCTATTCTGCTTCGCTCTCATGAGAATGTCGTGTCTAATATCCTGTTCATGTTCACGTGCTAGAACCGTTGGCATTGGAAAGCTCACAGAAACTGTCGTTAGATGGACTTGGTAATACCTACCGTCGAGGTGTGTAGACCGCCATTTTGTAATTTGTGAACACATTTTACGGCTGGATACCAAAGTCGTCATGGACACTAAAAGTCTCGGATCCTCATAACAACTTCGCATGGAAGGGTGGGTGGGTGGGGGTAGGGATGGGGAGGGGGTGTGCGGGGAGGAGGGATGCAATTAAAACACTCGCTGATACCACCAGAAACCGTGTGTTGCTTGAATCGAGATTCGGTGTAAAGGGATGGGTGTGATGAGTTCTTTCTGCCGAGTCAGTGAGGACAATGTGACTTAAAAGGCCTCACTTCACGCCTCCCCAAGAAAAAGCGAGCCAGCAAGCTGCTGTAGTTTTCACATTGAAATGTGCATGAATTCTAAAACGGTAATTATAAACAGTGTTTCTTTTATCCTCGATTGTTTAGTATTTGCATGCCAAATCGGAGGGCTATTGTCCTAGCCGCACTGGAATCCGCAAATATATTCTAGAAATAGTCAAGGATACAAAATGTTGGTCTTTAAGGAATGCTTTCTCATGGTGGTTCTACAACTAAGCAGATATTGTTTGTTAACACTGGGCAAAAACAGATAGTTTACTAGTAGTATTGGATCAGAACAGGCACACTGGACTCCACCAAAATTGCAGTATTTGCAGTGATCAGTGACATCATGATGACCTTATACTGATCGCCCCCTATGGACGGCCGTTACTGGGGCTGTCTCACGGGTGGATGTGTGCCGAGGGGCAGAATGAGAGGCGTGAGAATGACGTCAATGAGCACTGAAGTAGCAGGGAAGCTGGATGAACAATAACTTTTCTGACAAAATGTCAATGTTCTTTCTATCAGAACGTGTCCCGTAATGTGCTGTTCAGTAATAGTTTTGTATTTCAGGGTTCTTGCTGTGAAAAAGTAAACAAACAAAAAGAAAAAGAAAAACAGAAACAAAAAAGACTCAGGAAGATGCCAGTGTTGCACTAAACTTAGTAATACACGGTCCTTAGGGATTTGGTCGCCTTGTAGGTTAATGACAGTAGACACTTGATAATTAAAGTGTGTTCCCAGTGAAACGTGTGAACAGTCTCGCTTGCCAAGGTTGCAGTGCAATGCAGGTCCGCAGGGCTGCCATGGAGCTTCCTCCCTACCGTTCTATCCACTGTTCAGAGCCAGCGTTTGAGATTTAAATGTAATGGACACGTGCATAAAAGATATCCTGTTCTGTTGTTCTGCTTCCAGACCTACACGGGCACTGATCTGACTTGTATAGAACAGTTGGGTGACTCTGGGTAATCTGCAGCCTGATTATGGACAATTGCTTTAAACCTGGTCATCAAGTGGCACGGTGGGTCGTTGTGGTTGGTCACAACACAGATGATGGGACAACTGCTGAAACCTGGTCATCAAGTGGCATGGTGGGTCGTTGTGGTTGGTCACGACACAGATGATGGACAACTGCTGAAACCTGGTCATCAAGTGGCATGGTGGGTCGTTGTGGTTGGTTACGACACAGATGATGGACAACTGCTGAAACCTGGTCATCAAGTGGCATGGTGGGTCGTTGTGGTTGGTCACGACACAGATGATGGACAACTGCTGAAACCTGGTCATCAAGTGGCACGGTGGGTCGTTGTGGTTGGTCACGACACAGATGATGGACAACTGCTGAAACCTGGTCATCAAGTGGCACGGTGGGTCGTTGTGGTTGGTCACGACACAGATGATGGACAACTGCTGAAACCTGGTCATCAAGTGGCACGGTGGGTCGTTGTGGTTGGTTACGACACAGATGATGGACAACTGCTGAAACCTGGTCATCAAGTGGCACGGTGGGTCGTTGTGGTTGGTTACGACACAGATGATGGACAACTGCTGAAACCTGGTCATCAAGTGGCACGGTGGGTCGTTGTGGTTGGTTGCGACACAGATGATGGACAACTGCTGAAACCTGGTCATCAAGTGGCATGGTGGGTCGTTGTGGTTGGTTGCGACACAGATGATGGACAACTGCTGAAATCTGGTCATCAAGTGGCATGGTGGGTCGTTGTGGTTGGTTTGCGACACAGATGATGGACAACTGCTGAAACCTGGTCATCAAGTGGCATGGTGGGTCGTTGTGGTTGGTTGCGACACAGATGTGCTGTGGCTGATTGCTGTGCACCTGGGCCTTAGCGATGATCTCGGTGGTAGATCCACTTCTCTTCCTATTCTGGTGATTACTTCTTTGCCAGTGTCCAAGTGCTTTCCAATGGCATGGAACCCAGTCCAGGGCAAGTGAGTGAGTTCTGGCAAAGGAAATGGGAGATGAAACAAAAGCAGAAGTTTGGCTATACAGAAAAAAATAGGAGAAATGGAAGGTGCTATTGCCCCCCCCCCCCCCCCCCCCCATCTCTGCATTTGTTACTCTTTCTATAACTATGTGTCTGTCTCTCTGTCACTATGTCTGTCTGTCAATCTCTCTCTCTCTCTCTCTCTCTCTCTCTCTCTCTCTCTCTCTCTCTCTCCTCATCTCTTGTTTGTCTGTTTCTGTCTTTCATCCCCTGCTCTCTCTCTTTTTCACTCCCACTTCTTTCTTTTTAGCTATGTATCTGCCTCTCTGTCTCCTTCTCCCTCTTTCATTTCCCCCTCATCCCAGACATACTCACCCCAGCCACCACCAGAAAGAGAGAGAGAGAGAGAGAGAGAGAGAGAGAGAGAGAGAGAGAGAGAGAGAGAGAGAGAGAGAGAGAGAGAGAGAGAAGGAAAAGAACCAAAGCTCTGACACCGAATCACAATCTGCCATTTTTGTCACCATGCTACTCCCACTCATTATTGTTTGCCTCGCTTCACCAGCTATAATCGAACAGTAAATGGAAGGTCTTTGAAGGAGAGGACTCGGCAAATCAGTGGGTTGGGCTTGTCTTTGATCTTAAGATCAGCCCACAGCCCCACTTCACACCAGTAAACCAAGCTGAGATGGAAGAGGGGTGTCACCGATGCTTTCTGGTTTATTTATCGCGTGTCAAAGTGTTAAAACCAACAGCACGCACCGTGAAATTGACTTTGCCACGGCTTGTTCTTTGTGAAGTGTTTTGCTTCGGCGAGCTTGAATCACTGGACATTTTTCGCTTGACGTACAGTTAGTATTATTTCCTTTGAAGACAGAGTTGGAGACTAAATTGTTTCCTTTTCAGCTTTTATTTCATGTTCTCTTGTTTGGATTTTACAAGTGGCAGCCCCAGTGTGTGTGTGTGTGTGTGTGTGTGTGTGTGTGTGTGTGTGTGTGTGTGTGTGTGTGTGTGTGTGTGTGTTCTCTTGTTTTGGATTTTACAAGTGGCAGCCCCAGTGTGTGTGTGTGTGTGTGTGTGTGTGTGTGTGTGTGTGTGTGTTGTGTGTGTTGTATGTGTGTGTGTGTGTGTGTGTGTGTGTGTGTGTGTGTGTGTGTGTGAGAGAGAGAGAGAGAGAGAGAGAGAGAGAGAGAGAGAGAGAGAGAATTTCTTTCATTTCCGCTTTTTTGCTCTCTCTCTCTCTCTCTCTCTCTCTCTCTCTCTCTCTCTCTCTCTCTCTCTCTCTCGTTATCTTCTCTGCTCGATCACTTCATCCCACCTCCCCCTGCTGCCCTGCGATTGACTCCGAACAGACAGATCATCCCATAGCATCCATGCCCAGGGCGGTGGGCGTGCTGACAAAAGAGATCAGTTACTTTTGATGAGCCGATTCCTGGTAGGTTCGAACTGCCAGGCACGACGGGAACGACTATTTGCGTGCATGCACGGGGGTTCTCTGCTTACTGGAGAATGATGCCCTGGAGGCCTGACCTGCAATATGACAAGACAGCATGTTGTGTAATGTTCTCTGGAAACGTATTGCAAAACTCCATTGTCAGACCAGATTTCTGTATGTATTTCGGGATGCTGTCTGGGGATAGCCACCGCTTTATTTCATTTTCTCTTTTGCTGTTCGCCTGACAGAGGCAGGATTCCCACATGTCTCTATCCAGCTGTTCCATATGCAGCCACAACTAGGCCCCAGAACTGAAGATTAGAGTATGTGGACGTGATTAGGAAACCCATCATTGATGTTGCACTGCTGTCCGGTCTTTTCAACGATGTTTTCAGTGGTGCCGTTTTCTGATTCAACACTCACAGACACCACCTGATACATCCCCTGCAACCTGACAGTGATTGCGTCGTTGCTGAAGCAGACTGAGTGAGCTGTCCACTCTGAAAGGTACAACATATCTGTGCGAACAAGTCTTCATTGGCTTGCTGATTCCAACGACTCGGACATTGAATATTTAAGGGCTTTGACGTGCAGAGAAAATAAAGAATTGAGGTCACCACAAGAGCAGGGCATGAAGGCCACAGAATTTAATGATTTATGATGATCAGTGAGGAAGAAGATGAAAGTCCAGGAAATATGTTATGAATATGAAATCCTCTACTAGCAGCAAAACGGGACCATCGTAACCCATCTTGAAGACAGAACGATTCATATTCCCTGCTCGAGACCTTTCGTCTTCAGGATCTGACTCATCAGGGAGGCACGGCTGATTGTGTCTGTGCTCCCTTGGTATCAAATAGAGATATACCACAGTCTACAATTCCGTGGTATTCTTACCATTAAAGGTTCAAAAACGGAATCAAACAGCACTACAAAGCAACCAGTGAATATATATCTAGACCTATATCTATCTATCTATCTATATATGATATATATATATATATATATATATATATATATATATATGTGTGTGTGTGTGTGTGTGTGTGTGTGTGTGTGTGTGTGTGTGAGAGAGAGAGAGAGAGAGAGAGAGAGAGAGAGAGAGAGAGAGAGAGAGAGAGAGAGAGAGAGAGAGAGCGTATGGTTCGATGTGAGGACACAAAATA
>JADBJO010003883.1:127973-132973 GCA_016801955.1 Conus betulinus | reverse complement strand
CCGTTCTTTTTGGGCCCCCTCCCCCCCACCTCCCACCCCCTCCGCTCATTCTCAGATGTACACAGCGTTCGCTACTGAATTGGAACCAACGTTTGTCCACCATCTTGATCTAAACGTGGAACTCGACCTTGAATTAAATTGATACGTTTGAGGCATCTTTTTTATTTTGCGCTGACGAAAATGTGTTGAAATCATCAGTAATGATTTTTGTTATCACCAGCCTTTTGTTTCTTTTGGAACACAAAACATGTCATGTGCTTGAGTCCTCGTTTGTTCTGCGTAAATCAATCTATTTCTTCCGTAACATACGCCGATTTTTTTTTTTGTGTGAAGGACAAATAGGTTTTATTGTTGGTGGTGGTGGTGGTGTTTGTCATTATGATCAGATATGTCATGGCTTGCAACCACATTGGCTTCTCAGTAAGAAAAATGGAGACTAAAGGATAAAAAACATGTTTCTGTTGATGGTCAAAGTGTGATAGAAATATCTATAACGAAAAAAATGTTTTCCATTGATAGTCAAAGTAATAAAAAAAAAAAAATCTGTAACAAAAAACATGTTTCTGTTGATGGTCAAAGTGATAGAAATATCTATAACGAAAAAACATGTTTCCATTGATAGTCAAAGTAATAAAAAAAAATCTGTAACAAAAAACATGTTTCTGTTGATGGTCAAAGTGATAGAAATATCTATAACGAAAAAACATGTTTCCATTGATAGTCAAAGTAATAAAAAAAAAAAAAAAATCTGTAACAAAAAACATGTTTCTATTGATGGTCAAAGTGATAAAAAAAATCTGTAACAAAAACCATGTTTCTATTGATAGTCAAAGTGATAAAAAGTCTATAACCAGAAGTCATGAGACACGGCACATCAAAGAGATAAAATGACGGATGTGAACACTTCGATTGGACGCATTTAAAGTCCAAGGTAGCTACGGCGCAGAACAATAAATGATAAGAGCAGTGTCTAGTGCACAATTGTAACATTTTTAACTGTTTGTTCTGTTTGCCGTTTTCAGTCTCATTTGTAGAAAAATCATACGAATAGCCCTATGACCCCACTTCCCACCGTACCTCCCCAATCTCATCTCGTAACTTACCCCCAAATCCTCCTCCTCCTTCTCCTCCTCCTCCTCCTCCTCCTCCTCCTCCTCCTCCTCCTCCTACTACTACTACTACTACTACTACTACTACTGATAATTGTAAAACAATAATATAACTACAATAATTATAACCACCAAAATAAATTTGATGACAACAACTCAGGCGTTTTGCAATCCGTAACTACTCAGGTGCTTTGCAATCCCTCTAAAAGAACAAGCTGAGGTTTCTACAAGGATTTTGGAGGATGAATTGTGAAACATGCATGTTATCTCTTCTATTCATTAATAAGGGAGTCACTGACCACAAATTGAAAAATGAAAGCGCATTGTTACATCCCCAGGAAATACAAATCTGCAACATTAAGGGTGGATTCTTACCTTTAACGGATTTTGCCAAATGGCTCAATTCCGCTGAAAAAAAATGTACAAATAAAGCAACTATTACTTACGTTGGAACAACAAGCAGGAAATCTAAAGTTTAAATTCTGTCAGGTTATATCTGTAAAGATTGATACAGAAACTGAAATGTAAAGTTAAGATGCTGTCAGATTATCTCTGTTAAGATTGATGCAGAGAGTGAAATGTAAAGTTAAGATGTTCTGAGATTATCTCTGTTAAAATTAATGCCGAGAGTGTATTGTGCTTCGTACTTTTCTTTTATTGTTGAGAAAAAAAAATAGAGAAAAGTTATTCAATTCGTGTAGATATAATTTCACATATAAAGATATCGATATGAAAGTACATGTGAGCGCGCGCGCGCGCGCGCGTATATATATATATATATATATATATGTATGTGTGTGTGTGTGTGTGTGTGTGTGTGTGTGTGTGTGTGTGTGTGTGTGTGTGTGTGTGTGTGTGTGTGTGTGTGTGTGTGTGTGTGTGTGTGTGTGTGTGAAACCGTTTTCACGTATTTTATATGTCTTGCCTCTAATCGCAACAGCTTTTGTATGGTATTTAAAAAACCGTTCATCTGTCAGTGCTGTAGCACTTTCTCTGCATGTATGTACTTGTCTGTTTGCCTCTCTCTCCATCTGTTCTTCTATCTCTCTGTCTGTCTGTCAGTCTGTCTGTCTGTCTGTCTGTCTCTCTGTCTCTGTCTGTCTGTCTGTCTCTCTCTCTCTCTGAACATTCGATTTCTGATATTTTTGCGAACATTTTGACCACCAGATTTGTCCGCTTAGCTGGCAATGCATTGATGATGCCTTTCATTTTTATTATCTTTCTGGGCGCGATAAAATAAGCATACACTTGCTTATCTCATTACCCTTTTAAACTATATTCCCTCTCTCTCTCTCTCTCTCTCTCTCTCTCTCTCTCTCTCTCTCTCTCTCTCTCTCTCTCTCGCTGCATGCCTATGCAGATAATTGAGTTTCTCTCAGTTAATGTGCCCCTGTTCTCTCTCCCTCTCCCCTGGCCCTGCCTCTGTTCCTGTGATCAGAGGAAACAGATCTTCACAAGCGTGGCATATAATCACGCCTAAATACGACTGAGGTTTTATTTTTTTTGAATATATATATATATATATATATATATATATATATATATATATATATATATATATATACAGATAGATAGATATCGTCAAGAGAGAGAGACAGACAGGCAGACAGACAGACAGACAGACAAAGAGAGAGAGAGAGAGAGAGAGAGAGAGAGAGAGAGAGAGAGAGAGAGAGATAGAGAAATAGAGAGAGAGAGGGGAGGGAAGAGTTTCTCGTCCACACGCACACAAACACACACACACACACACACACACACACACACACACACACACCACACAGAGAGAGAGAGAGAGAGAGAGAGAGAGAGAGAGAGAGGAGAGTCATATATCTGTCTGTCTATATAGATAAATAGATAGAGATAGAGAGATATAGAAGTATATCTGTGTCATTATTTGACAACGAAAAATCTTTTTCTTACTGGTTGTCTCACACCCCTATTTCGGACAAAAACACAGAGGCTGAAAGAGAGGGGAGTGGAGGGAAAAAAAGGGGTGTGATATTGATACGGATGCAAGGCAGAATGCAGAGTACTGAAGACTGGTGAAGGCAGGAAGGGTACCGGAAGTAGGCCGACACCACGTAGATGGAGGACGGAAAGTTCTGTCAACGCAAAGGAAACAATTTCAGATGACCAGGAGCCACACTGTTTCGGCCTGATGGACGTGTAATCTCGTGAAATCTCAATTCCCAGCGGTGATGACTGTGGCTTGGGTTCGGGTTTGATCTGAAGAATGGGCAAAGCGGTTTCAATGAGTGTGTGGTCCTGGACTGAGAGTGTGGTAGGCACACAGGGGGCGGCCCAGAGATTGATTAGAGTGAGCATTCCGTGCTCCTCAGCCGGACGTGTCGGTATATTTCCCTGTCGACAAAACCCGCCTGTCCTGGTTTCTCCTGAAAGGTCCTGGTCACTTCAATGCCACAGTTTAGAGAAAGGGTTAAGAGAGCAGGGACTCTCCGATATCACAGCATCGTTCTTGAGATTCTGACATTATTCACCGACACAAGCAGCCAGTGGAGAGACGTATTCGTCAAAACAGGAATGGGCGGGCTATTGCAAAGCATCCGCGTAGGAAAAAAAAAATAATGATGGAACTAAGCCTGGAATATGCTACATTTCTGGCATGATGTTAAACATACCTGCTGAAGATTTCTTTTCTTTCTGGGGGTGGGGGTGGGGACATCTCAGAACGTTACACCGCTAAGGAATAAGGAGTGAAGACAGAAGGGAAGAGAGGGAAAATGTTTGAGGTTGGGATGTGAGGATAATAAAGGTGGACGTGTCTGCTGATGTAATCCTGACGGTCGTCATCGCGAAATGGCCTAAGGTGTTTATAAAAGAGTTTTTCAAAAGTTGTGCATGAAACAAATGTGCGTGCGTGTGTGTGTGTGTGTGTGTGTGTGTGTGTGTGTGTGTGTGTGTGTGTGTGTGTGTGTGTGTGTAAGAGAGAGAGGGGGAGAGAGAGAGAGGGGATAGTCTTTCTCGCTCAGAGAGAGAGAGAGAGAGAGAGAGAGAGAGAGAGAGAGAGAGAGAGAGAGAGAGAGAGAGAGAGAAGGGAAGGGATAGTCTTTTTCTCGTCCAGAGAGAGAGAGAGAGAGAGAGAGAGAGAGAGAGAGAGAGAGAGAGAGAGATGAATTGTCCACGTCTTTCGTTCTCATTTTGTCTTCGTTCGTTAGAGTGAACGTTGAATGTACACAGAATTTTCACTAGTGCCAGTTGTTTAGATTATCTGTCAGCAAAGCCACAATAACTCCCGAACCTATTTAAAACCAGACTTGGCTGAAAAATGGCATGAGTCAACCTTTTTTACAGCCCCCCCCCCCCCCCCCCCCCCCCCACCCACACACACAAAAGAATCAGTGATGTTGTTTCAGTTCCGTGGCCTGCTCGTGGTGCCAATTCCAATTAGGAAACCCAGGCTGCATTCAGCAAGTTTATTACACATTATTTTACGCGCAAACTGCTGAGCCCACTTTAATAGATTCGATGGAAGGTGTAATATGCCAAGAATAAACCAGTGAATATTGGTGTGATTCTGTCTTGCAGATATAGAATAAAGTGTGGATCTAGAATCTGCTCAACAATGTAAACACATGTTTTGTACTGAATATGAAGGTTTTAAGTGAATGTTTACGATTTGGTAGCTGTCTACGACTTCTTTTCTTTTCATGAAACATCGATGTTAGTGTGATGTTAATGTTGAAAGTTCGTATGTTCCGTGTCCCATCGAAAAAATATGTCCTTTTGCGGTCGGCTGGGCTGTTAGCAATATTACCTGATATTACCTTGTAAAGGTATATGGGAAGTAACTTTCATTCTGTAGTATCACTTTCCCTACCTGACAAAGATGATTTTGTTTTTAATCACACTTACTCAAAGGGTGAATCCGGG
>JADBJO010003883.1:120473-122973 GCA_016801955.1 Conus betulinus | reverse complement strand
CAAACACATGTGCGCGCGCGCTCACTCACTCACTCACTCACTCACTCACTCATTCACAGACACACACAAACACGCTCTCTGCCTGTCTCTCTCTCTCTCTCTCTCTCTCTCGCTCTCTCTCTCTCTACACACACACACACACACACAGACACACACACACACACACACACACACACACACACACACACACACACACACACACACACACACACACACACACACACACACACACAGAGGCACTTCAGATAATGTGGTATATGGTTTGGTGTTCCTCCGGAGCAGCAGTATGATCACGCGGCTACGTTGAAGCGAACGTATGTCTAGTGTGAACGTTTCTCAGCAGTCGTTTATACATTTATAATGGTGCCTCTCATTGTCCTCAGTTCTGAGTCATTTTGTCACTTTGATCCTCAAAATAGCTTGTGTGTGTGTGTGTGTGTGTGTGTGTGTGTGTGTGTGTGTGTGTGTGTGCGCGCGCGCGCGCGCGCACGTGCGTGCTTGTGTGTGTGTGTGTGTGTGTGTGTGTGTGTGTGTGTGTGTGTGCGTGTGTGTGTGTGCGCGCACGTGCGCCTCTGTGTGTGTGTGTGTGTGTGTGTGTGTGTGTGTGTGTGTGTGTGTGTGTGTGTGAAACCGCTCTGATAACTTTTATGCCGTGTTTACTAATTTCACGGCATTTTTACTTTAAAAAATCGTCCATTAATCGGTTATCTCTCTCTCTCTCTCTCTCTCTCTCTCTCTCTCTCTCTCTATATATATATATATATATATATATATATATATGTTTCGAAATCAATATCGATAAGTTTAACAGCTTCATCAAAAATGGAAGTTACAACATCAGATCCAAGTGCAGAAACAAAATCATTTTCTTTAACTGGATCCCACACATACTTTTGAAATTTTGTAGTTTTAGGTGCTACTGGATTCAGACTACGGTTAGAAAAACCTACCTTAAGTTCAACGGGCATATGTTTGGATTCTATCCGCTGGGTTACTTTCAACTCGCGGCACGATGAGAATAAACTTCTTGAAGAGATAAAGTAGTCGATTACACTTGAACCATTGTGGGCTATATACGTATAATTGCCGTTTACATCACCAGGTAGAAGACCGTTCAAAATTACTAATTCAAAGTGCTGACAAAAGTTAATTAAATAGTGACCAAAATCGTTTATTGAGCGATCTTTTGACGCACGGAAGAAGTCACCACAGGGAGTATCATCTCTCTATTGTTAAAGTCTCCATCATATACAGAACATTCCTTTGCATTTAGTCCACCTGTTCTCGCGTTTAAAATCGCCAAAGATGATCAATGGACAATCACCAACTTCTTCAAAAGA
Source organism: Conus betulinus (assembly GCA_016801955.1). Lineage (NCBI taxonomy): Eukaryota > Metazoa > Mollusca > Gastropoda > Neogastropoda > Conidae > Conus > Conus betulinus. The sequence continues at coordinate 121,633 of JADBJO010003883.1, read as the reverse complement.
ATCCAATATGCACTGTTCTAGAAGTGAAACTCCATTATCTATTTCAGTATTTGTATAATAGATACTGTTCGCTGGAGGCAAGTAAATCCCCAACCAGAAGAACATCTAGGTCTGAAGTTTTAAGTTGAAGTACTATAAGTATGATCATATTCTACCGTAATTTGTTTAACCATATTAGCATAAGTCTTCCTTACAAGAAATGCAATCCCACCTGACAAGCGTGCTGTAGTAGCATCAGTTAATCGTATACCAGGACAAAGAAAAACTTTATAGTCAGGAAAAAGAAAAGAAGGAAATGTTCTTGAAAACGTTTCCGTTAGAACAACAAAATCAAACTGAGAGATATAATTTTTTACATCTATATCATACACTAAAGAAAGACCCTCAATATTGTAGGTCAAAAAAGAGAGACATTCTTTCTTACTGTCCTTGACACGAGCACGGCGTTTCCCTAGGTATCCACGTTGTCGGAAGGATGCAGGAGCACCAGAGGATCGTTATTCTGGAGGACTCTGAAGTCAATAAAAAGTAGTTCTGTTGTGTCAAACTCAATATCCAACACAGACTGGTTTCGGCATTTTGAACGATTATTTAATGAAGAGTTAACCCTACCTGACCCCATTTCTCCAGGCTTTCATGCAGAAGATGACCGTTTGCTTGAAACTGACTGTGATGCCAGTTTTTTCTTGATCAAGATATAACAGAGGGAGAAATTTTAGACTCGATAAAGGCTTTAAAAAGAAACAAAGCTCCTGGTCCAGACGGCCTTATCGGAGAGTTTTATAAGTATGCTATGCCTACCGTTCTCCTTTTTCTTAAGAAATATTTCAACAAACTCTTTGATTCTGGAATCTTTCCCTCTCTGCATGGTGTGAAGCTCTTATTCAACCGCTGCACAAGAAAGGTGATATTAACTCCCCCTGATAATATATAGAGGTATTTCCCTGTTGAATATCAGTTCTAAATTATACAGCTACATTCTGAATAAACACTTAACCAAATGGATCGAGGATAATAGCATCATAAACGATGCTCAGGCTGGTTTTAGAAAGAGCTATAGTACAACTGACCATATATTTACACTCCTAACTCTAGTGCAAAAGCAACTTTCTAACCATCAAAAACTATATGTGGCGTTTATTGATTTTAAAAAGGCTTTC
>JADBJO010003883.1:112973-115473 GCA_016801955.1 Conus betulinus | reverse complement strand
CATCCAAATAAATGTCCTTGATCCTTCCTCTACCCCACCCCCCTCCATTCCTCCCGTCGCCATGCGCCCTTGCCCATGTCTTCCCTCCATGCCCCTTCTCCTGTGCACACACCCTTTTCATTCCAAGGTACTAAAGTGTATGCTGCAGATGAAACTAGAGCCTATGTTTAGAAGTTTTACCGCAGAGGCATGACTGTATAATCAGGAAAAGCAGTCTTTTGATAGTAGATAATCAATTACAGAGCCGAGGAAAGTTTCAGCCCTTGTCTCCGTTGCCAGCAGGTATTTCTAGTGTTTCTGGAGATGGGCTGCCCAGATTCCATTTTCGTCTCCCTCATTCTTCCTAGTCGGCGAATTTTCTTTCCTGTTGACTTTTTTTTGTTCCTGTGAGTTTATTGATTCCAGTCCAGATTGATGTGCTCTTTGGGGGCCGGAATAGCTCAGTTGGTAGAGCGCCGGACTGGCAATCTAAGGTTGCGGGTTCGAAGCTCCGCCGGGTCGTTTCGGTACAGGGGGGTTTTGCCCTCGGAGTTAACATTGGTTCTGACTCCATTTCCCATACAGTCCTTCGAATGAGACTATAAACCGAGGTTCCGTGTGTGAACGCACGCATAACATCCTGCACACACGTAAAATCTCATCACCAACTTTCGGAAGAGAAGGCCAGTTTGGCCGTTGATAGGGATGACACGTTACATGTAGCATGCACCGCGAAGATGAAGTATGCCTGTCTTAATGGCGGGATAAAAAAAGGTCTTGCACGCAAAATTCCCACTCCTTTTGTTTGGCAGATGGGATTAATACTTGCCTGTCTGTACAGGGGGTGTCCATAGGAGTATCAGCCTGCGTACACAGAAGAAGAAGAGGAGGAAGAAGAAGGTGTGCTCTTTATTGAAAGCAAGCATAATGCTATGCTTTTTTCTTTAATCATACCATCAACGCTCTCTTCCTATGTTTAAAGTGTGATGTCTGGCTGTGTGAGGAAGGAAGGAATTAGTGAAGCAAGTGAAAGGATGTATTTTTTGAGTAGAACGAAATGGAGAAGAAACAGCTTCAATTTCGTATTTGAAACTGTGGACTGCGGATCACAACGCGCCACAGAAATCCTCTCTGGTAATAAACGGTTAAGGCCATAAAATGAATTATTACAGAAAGAAAAGAGAGGAGGGATTAAGTCGAAAAACAACAAAAAAAAAAAAGATGACGCCACTAAACAACATAAAGAAAATGATGAACAGGAAGAAAACCATGTAAAAGAGGAATGATAGAAGGAACATAAAATACACAAGGAAATAAAAAAGAAAAAAAAAGCAAAGAAGCGAGAAAGACAGAGAGAGAGACAGAGAGACAGAGAAAGAGAGAGAGAGAGAGAGAGAGAGAGAGAGAGATTCGGTTTAAAATGCTTATTTTCAAATGCTAAGACCTTTTTAAAAGGGTATATGCATAATCAAAACATAGACCATAAAGACAAACACATATCACGTTACGTGAGCACTTCACCTTTGAAACGCTTTGGAAACGTAAACAGGCAAAGACTCCGCTGCGTTTTCGTTTTTCAGTGACAACTTGAAAGGTAATCTGAATAGGCATGTATCATTTAAATGCATGTTTGGAATGAATTGCTCCCCAATGTCTGTCAATGATGGACACAAAAGCAGGCAATTAACTTCGAGTTTGACTGAAACCTGGCACACTGGACATTTCAAAATGCGAGAAAATGTTCATTTATAGCCATAATAATGAAGATAGCTATCTGAGAGACCAAATTCCCAACATACGTTTGGAATGTCTATTAATTTGCATAGACCTGGGAGGACTCCCTGGAATATTTCACAGGATTGACTCAACAAAGAACGGTTCCATGGGATTAAAAAAAAACGCCATAAGCTGCAGAGGGTCTATTTTGTTCATTGTATTCAAACAAACAAGCAAAAAAAACAAACAAACAAACAAACAAACAAAAAAAAAAAAAATGACTGTGTGCAAGTGAGTGTGGGTGGGGTTGTGTGGGTGGGCAACTGGAACGGGGCAGTGATTATATGGTTAGTATAGTGTGAGACCAATGATGAAGGAAGGATTTGAAAAGGGGAAAAAAAAAAGCTGATCGTTCAGGTGCACGGTTCTATGTCATCTACACAGGAACGGCCCTGGAACGAGGAAAGACTGCTTCTAGTGCAGCTCCCAAAGACCTTGACCTCGTCCGTCGTTTACCCCTCATGAAGAGCTGCCAGAAAATACAATAATGAACTGCATACAAATATATATGATATCAAGATATGTTCATACAATATCCTAAAAGCGGCACATTTCTGTCTGTTCATGAGTACTTGCCAAAACAAGCGCTAATCTGAAGCGATTTGTTATACTTCAACATTATATACTGAGCTCTCTATTTTTTTGCAGAGAGAGAGAGAGAGAGAGAGAGAGAGAGAGAGAGAGAGAGAGAGAGAGAGAGAGAGAGAGAGTTCAAAGGTAGATACTGAGCTCTTAATTTTTGCAG
>JADBJO010003883.1:105473-110473 GCA_016801955.1 Conus betulinus | reverse complement strand
TGCCAGTCGATGCCAAAAAACACATATCTCCATTAATTTTTTCTCTCCTCCAATTCTTGCGTTGAATCCAATCCTTGCAGTAAAGAAAACGTTTCTATCTCAAAGTCACATTAGAACTTCACAGTTACATGGTAGGAGTATGGAGAGTTTGATCAATAGAAATGCTGAGATGATCACAGTCTGTCTCTTTGCTTTTTGTACTCCCAGTTTCTTATAGAACAGGGTGTGTGTGTGTGTGTGTGTGTGTGTGTGTGTGTGTGTGTGTCCGTGGTCAAAACGTGTTCCACCCTGCTCTAGACAAACTACTGGGCCGATCTTTCTGAAAATGTGTAGGTATGTTCATTATGGGCCAAAGATGATGCCCGATGTGTTATTTTACCGTTATAGCCGTTACTAACGGCTGTAACGGCCTGTAAGGGTTTTTTCTTCTTTCTTGGCCGATCTTTGTGAAAATTAGCAGGTATGTTCATTATGGGTCCCGGATGATGCCGATGTTTTAGTTTACCGTTTTTTTGCCGTTACTAACGGTTGTGTAACGGCCTGTAACGGTTTTTCTTCTTTATGGAATATCTCAGAAAGTACTTGGCCGATCTTTCTGGAAATGTGTAGGTATGTTCATATGAGTCAGAAATAATGCCTGATGTTTTAGTTTACCGTTATAGCCGTTACCTAACGGCTGTAACAGCCTGTAACGTTTTTTTTTTCTTCACAAGGAATATCTCAGAAAGGATTTGGCCGATTTTTGTGAAAATTAGCAGGTATGTTCATTATGGGTCACGTATGATGCCCGATGTTTTAGTTTACCGTTATAGCCGTTACTAACAGCAGTAACGGCCTGTCACGGTTTTTGTTTTTTATGGAAAGTACTTGGTCGGCCTTTGTGAAAATTACGATGGTTAATGCCCGATGTTTCAGTTTACCATTATAGCCGTTACTAACGGCTATAACGGCCCATAACGGTTTTTCTTTTTATGAAATATCTCAGAGAGTACTTGGCTAATCTTTCTGAAAATGTGTAGGTATATTCATCATAGGTCATGGTTGATGCCCGACGTTTTAGTTTACCGTTATAGCCGCTATTAAACAGCTATAACGACCTATGACGGTTTTTCTTCTTCTTTATGGAATATCTCAGGAAGTACGTGGCAGATCTTTCTGAAATTTGTAGGTATGTTCATTATGGGTCACGGATGATGCTCGGTGTTTTAGTTTACCGTTATGTCTATTACTAACGGCTGTAACGGTCCCTAAGGCTTCTTCTTCTTTCTGGAACATCTCAGAAAGTACTTGGCTTTCTGAAAACTTGTAGGTATGTTCATTTATTGTGAGTTCCGGATGATGCCAGATGTTTAAGTTTACCGTTACAGCCGTTACTAGCGGCCCATAATGGTTTTCTTCTTTATGGTAAATCTCAGAAAGTACTTGGCCGATTTTTCTGAAAATTTTGTAAGTATGTTCATTATAGTTCACAGATGATGGCCGATGTTTACCAGAATAGCCATTACTAACATTACACCAGCCCAAGACGGTTCTTTCTCTCTAAAGCTGGAATGGATATTATGCCAAAAGTATTCAAACTTTAGTATGTAAAACTGATAATGAAAAACACCTCTAAGATCTGGATCAACGATTTTTATAAATGACATCAAACCGAGCAGAAAAAACACAACATTCACACACACACACACACACACACACACACACACACACACACACACACACACACACACACTTACAGACACAGACACAGACACACACACACACACACACACACACACACACACACACACACACACACACACACACACACACACACACATACACACACGTACATACGCACGCGCGCGCACGCACGCACGCACGAACGCACTTCATTTCATGGCAGGTCTAAGAGGCATTCTCCGGCGCGTGACTCCACTAAGGAAGAATTAGGCTGGAAAAGGTCAGCCACGTGACAGTCAGAGACTGGTCGCTTTATTTCTTCTCGCTAGCCCCTCATCCCTACAAATCTCTCATTCCCTCTCTCCCTCTCCCTTCCTCCCTCCCTCCCTCCCTCCCTCTCTCTCTCTCTCTCTCTCTCTCTCTCTCTCTCTCTCTCTCTCTCTCTCATCAAGCGTCATTGCTTCTTTTACTGCAAGATGAAAAGAGAATTGTAACTCGCTCTGTAGGTATGTTCATTTTTGAAGCGCTAAAACGAAGAGAGGAACTGTTACCATTTAACACAAAAATGCGAGAATAATTTCTTTCATAATTTTCAGTATATGCGCCGAGCGCGTGTGTGTTCTACTTTTGTTCTTGACCTCATTACAGATAAGTCAGTGGCCTTTGCAATTAAAGCTATTTGAGTTTGAGTCTCTCTCTCTCTCTCTCTCTCTCTCCCTCTCTCTCTCTCTCTCTCTCCTCTCTCTCTCTCTCTCTCTCTCTCTCTCGGTCTGTCTGTCTGTCTGTCTGTCTGTCTGTCTGTCTCTGACTGTCTGTCTCTTTCTACATACATACACACGTGCATGTGCACGAGCTTGTGATTCTCTCTCTCTCTCTCTCTCTCTCTCTCTCTCTCTCTCTCTGTGTGTGTGTGTGTGTGTGTGTGTGTGTGTGTGTTAGTGTGTGTGTGTGTGCGTGTGCGTGTGTGTGTGTATGTCTGTGTGTGTGTCTGTATGTGTGCGCGCGCGTGCACGAGCACACGCGTGTGTGTGCGTGCTCATGTGGGTGCATGGCTGTACGTCTTTGTGTTCCCCAGCTTCTCTCAAAGTTGCTGACAAAAAACTGCTTCTAACATGCCTTTGTTTCAAATAATGACTGTAAAAGACGTCTAGGATAATAACGATAATGGTAATAAACAATAATGATAATAATAATGAACATTTTAATGATTGTAATAATGACGATAATGATGATGATGACGACGACAACAACAACAAAAATAATGATAATAATGACGATGATAATTACAACAACAACAACAATAAAAACAACAATTATAATAATGATGATGATAATAATAGTAATAATGATAACAATTATATAATAATAATAATAACAATAATAATAAAATAGCAGTAATGATGACAATAATAATGATAATGATAATAATAATAGTATCACTACTATTGCTACTACTACCACTACCACTACTACTACTATTACTACTACTAACAACCACAATAACATACCATCATTATCGTCATTGTCCATCTGAATAATAATAATAACTACAACAACAATAATAATAAGAATAAGAACAATTTCAATGATAATGATAATGATAACAGGGGAAAAATATAAGCACCGTATCCAAAATATTTGTCTGGCACATGTCATTTTACGTCGGGTGAAATTAACATAGGGAAGTAAGACAGCATACATCCTCACAAAAGTGTCTATAAATAGAATCATGTACGAGTGTAAATAAACATAAACGTGCGAGCATGTATCACGGGCAGGCATCACGGGCAGGTATCGCGGGCAGGTATCGCGCGCAGGTATCACGGCGGAAACAATTACAGTAAAGTGTTGTCTCATGAACACAACAGTGATTTTATCCAGAAACACAACAACAACAACAACAACAACAACAACAAAAAAAAAAAAAAAACGAAAGTTGAAAAAAATCAACTACGACGACAATGACAACAGCAGCAACAACAATAACAACACCAACAACAACATCAACAACAACAAACAAACAACAACAACAACAACAACATTATAACTCTATATATCTACCGATCACATAACAACGAGTGGGACTAAGTGTAACAAGCACATTGACAAAGCGTTTACGTTATTTTGAATTCGTAGATTTTTTCCCCCCACCCCACCCCAACCGCCCCATTTGTCACAATCTGCCTTAGTTATCTCCCTTCTCCTCGCCCTCGTTGATTTACCACCCACCTCCCCGCCTTCCCATCTCGCACACACTCCCCTCGGGAACCGCGGTAGATGTGCACATCTCCAAAGTCCAGCGCACGGTAGTGACAACGCATTTGCAGACCAGCGTGGAAGCTCTGTTGAGAAGTGTTACCCCCTGCAGCCTGACTGGGGGATTAGGGGGACATGTCTTGTTAAATGGTAGATGATCAGTCACCGAGTTGAGAAAAGTTCTATCCAACGTTTTTCTTTCTTTTCCCGCTGGTGTTTCTGTCGGTCGATCACTGAACTTCCCCCACTTCCTCTTTCTAACATCCCCCTCCACCTTCCCCCTCTGTCTTCCTTTCTTGTTGGCGACTTGGCCTTGTTTTTTCATGACATGTTTTTCTATTGAAGGTAAGCCTCTGTCAATATTTTTTTTCCACAACATTCACAACAGACACACTAGACGTCGATTTAAAATGATGCTTCGTCAGATGAGGAAAATAAACCAAATGATGAGAGCGAAGAGGAAGAGGAGGGACTTAAGGAGGGGAGGAGAGGAAGCTTCAGTTTCAATTTTTGTCAGATGTGACCATAAGTTGTACATTACAATACCGCCACCGAAAACATATTGATATAGCTATTGCATTACACGTAAGTTGTATATTACAATACACCACAGAAAACGTATTTGCATAGTTGATGCATTACACGTAAATTGTAGATTACAAGACACCAAAGAAAACGTATTTGCATGGTTGATGCATTACATGAGAACAGAGAATGGGTGGGAAGCAGGCAAGAAAATGAAGGGTGATTTAAAAAAAAAAAAGGAAAGTCGACAAAAAGGGGGAAACAATGATGACATTGCATACTAGAAGAAAACAAAAAAACGTCAAAAGGTGAAAGAAAAGAGAGAGAAAAAGAAACAAGGGAAAGGGAGAAAAAAGAAAGAAAGAAAGAGAGAAGAGAGAGAGAGAGAGAGAGAGAGAGAGAGAGAGAGAGAGAGAGAGAGAGAGAAGGAAAGAAAGAAAGAGAGTAACACAGAAAGAAAACGTAGATGGGTGAAGGGGGGAAGGACGGGAGACGGAAGAGAAAGAAAACACAAAAGGCAAATCCATGGCGGTAATGTGCCACTCAGTGCGTACCTA
>JADBJO010003883.1:65473-67973 GCA_016801955.1 Conus betulinus | reverse complement strand
TAGCTTTTGCCAGATTAATTCTTTTTTCAGTGGTATAATTCAAACCTCTCTATTTGTCCCCTTCCTACCTTTCCGTCACTTCCTCCCACCTACTTTTTGTGTTATCTGTTTGCCTCACTCCATCAGCCAACCCCTTCTTACCTCCCCCCCCCCCCCCCCCCACCCCCACATATACATACTCCGTACCCTACCGTTTCCTCATGTACGCTTTCCATCATCACGCTCACCCAATATTCAGCCACCAAGAAAAAGACCCCCCCGGTCACCTTCCCTCCTTCTCAAACCCTCTTCGTCACCCTTTCCTTCAACCCATTCCCCTCATACCATGTCCATTCGAAAGATCCAGTCATTTCTTTTGGACCCAATGGTTTCGTTTGGAGGATGGAAAATTGCTTCTTTTCATGTGGAATTGCATGGGGAAGGCGGTCAGCCCACGTATTGCCAAGTAGTTGCTGTGGTAGTTATATCGGTGAAGTGTTTTCTATGGTGTAATGAACGTTACAAAAGATGGCAACACACACACACACACACACACACACACACACACACACACACACACACACACACACAAACCAAACCAGACAACCAAATAGAAGGTATGTGTGTCGAATGGTTTCCTCGCAAGCTCCTCATAACAGCTCATCTGTATTTTGGGGTACCATGAACTAGTGAACTTGTTGGCTGAAAGTTATCTCTTTCTGGAACGCAGTGATATAACATGCAACGGATGTGACGTCATAAACCCTCAGTGTACGGGAGTGCAGTGCCGCGTTGCTTCCTGTTCAGTTTGATCTGACCACGGTAGAATAAGGGATATGTTCTTTTTTCTGTTTCACATTTTCTCACTTTCTTTTCTGTCACGCGTGAAACTTGGACATATCTATTTTTTTCACTACTTAAATTCTCCCTGAAACCTCTTTGTCATGCGGTGACCACAGCGATATTCTGGTTTGTTGACTTTCACGTGTTTGTATCAGCATGCATGTATATTTTAGTCTGTTTGACGTTCAGACATCGTACTATACATGATGGTTATCATGATAACGATGATGATGATGATTATGATGAAGATAATCACGATGATAATTGCTACTTTACTTTTATTATAGCATTATTGCTGTGTTACGTGTACCATGATGGCGGGAAGAACCATGGAAAAAGCGTGTGATTTAGTCTGACATATTGTGGAACATGAAATGTACACTGATATCAATTTTGACTAGATGAATGCAAAGTAATCCAGTGACCAGTCTTGATGCATCCTACCGCTTTCGCCCTACCCACTCCACCTGCCTCGTCATTCTCTCTGTTCATTCTCATCATAAGTGACCAGTCTTGATGCATCCTACAGCTTTCGCCCTACCCACTCCACCTGCCTCGTCATTCTCTCTGTTCATTCTCATCATAAGTGACCAGTCTTGATGCATCCTACAGCTTTCGCCCTACCCACTCCACCTGCCTCGTCATTCTCTCTGTTCATTCTCATCATAAGTGACCAGTCTTGATGCATCCTACAGCTTTCGCCCTACCCACTCCACCTGCCTCGTCATTCTCTCTGTTCATTCATTCTCATCATAAGTGACCAGTCTTGATGCATCCTACAGCTTTCGCCCTACCCACTCCACCTGCCTCGTCATTCTCTCTGTTCATTCTCATCATAAGTGACCACGGGTCATGCTCACCGAATGATTAAGCGTCTTGGGATTGTGTGTGTGTGTGTGTGTGTGTGTGTGTGTGTGTGTGTGTGTGTAATCGTGTGTTCTTATGATGTCAAAAAGCCTAAGGCATTGCAAACTAATGATTTTGTGTGTGTTCATTTGCCATGGAAACAGCCCGATTACAATGTTGGTGTTTTTTTTTTTTCCAGAGAAGACTTTTTTTTTTTTTTCCTTTCGTTGCCACACATGTCAGGAATGGAAGGGGTTTGTGTTCATAATCATGACGCAGTTCTTCCAGGCAATTATACTTAAAGAGGTTTTCTTTCATATTCTATTAATCTCCTAGTCTCCCCCCCCCCCCACCCCCCCGCCAAGTTTCATAGCATGTATATGTCTGCTTTATGGAGTGTACCTTTTTACTTCCCCGCAACCATGTGTGTGTGTGTGTGTGTGTGTGTGTGTGTGTGTGTGTGTGTGTGTGTGTGTGTGTGTGTGTGCTATGTCAGCTTGCTTTTCTGGTGCTGCTTGGAGACTTTTAGACATAGAAGAAGAAAAAGAGTACATAACCAGTCAGTCTTTTCTTCGAGGTGAGTCATGTTTCAATGGTATATTTCACCTCTCTCTACCCTCCCCCTTCCTGTCTACCACTACTACCTCCTGCCTCCTCGTTTGTCCGTCTGTCTGAAGTATTCCCGCACTCAAACCCATTCATACACCATATCACCTTCGTATACACACCCTACCCACCTCACAGATTTCCCACGTACATTCCATATCATCAATCTCACGCAATGTTCAGAGACCAAGAAATACAGAGAGGCCTTTTAATTGAATGACGTCGG
>JADBJO010003883.1:40473-45473 GCA_016801955.1 Conus betulinus | reverse complement strand
ACAATGTAAATAACTGTCATATTATGTTTATTTACTTTCCCTTACAATGTAAATACCTCTCATATCATGTTTATTTACTTTCACTTCTAATGTAAATAACTGTCATATGTTTATTTACTTTCACTTACAATGTAAATAACTCTCATATCATGTTTATTTACCTTCACTTACAATGTAAGTAACTGTCATATCATGTTTATTTACTTTCTCTTTTAATGTAAATAACTGTCGTATCATGTTTTTTTACTTTCATTTCTAATGTAAATAACTCTCATATTATGTTTATTTACTTTTACGTATAATGTAAACAACTCTCATGTTTATTTACTTTCAGTTATAATGTAAATAACTCTCATGTTTATTTACTTTCAGTTATAATGTAAATAACTCCCCATATCATGTTTATTTACTTTCACTTATAATGCGTATTCATAGAATGTTTGAGTAAAATAGATAAACTGCATTTCCTGGTTTTCAAGTTTAAAAACAAAAAATTCGGAATCCACATTTCTTTTACACTTTTGTACTCCACTTACACCACTCCCCCCCCATCCACTCACCCAACTAGTCTCCTTCCCATACCTGCCCGTCTGTCTGTCTGTCTGTCTGTCTGCCCATCTGTCTCTCTCTATCTGTGTACCTCTCTCTCTGTCTCTCTCTCTCTCTGTCTTCTCTATCTCTGTCTCTCTCTGACTCTGTCTGTGTGTCTGTGTGTGTCTGTGTGTCTGTCTGTCTGTCTGTCTGTCTGTCTGTCTCTCTCTCTCTCCTCTCTCTCTCTCTCTCTCTCTGTGTCTTTTGACTGGCCGGCTGGCTGTCTCTGTCTTTATCTTTGCCTCTGTCTCTCCACTTCTTCTTCTTCTTCTTCTCTCTTTCTTCTTCTTCTTCTTCTTCTCTGTCTGTCTGTATGTCTGTCTGTCTCATAGTAATATCACATTGTGTAATAACTTCAGCGTACCCTTCCATACAGTCAAACGCCCTGACTGACCTTTTCTTCCTGTTCTGCTGCATGTCCCTCCCTCTGTCTGCTCCCAACCCTGTCCACCACCACCACCACCACCTCCCAACCCCCCTCCCTCCACCAGAACGTGCTCCACATCACGCAATCCTCTACCGCTCCCTGCCTCCGAAGAAACACTTAGCTGCGAATGACGGGTTGGTGCGTATGGGCGGGTAGAAGGTCAAACTGACCTGTCATTAGGGTCTTCGATCGGAGATGGATAGTGTCGGCTGCCACAAGTCTTCCTTTGGGGAGGACTCTCTCTCTCGCCCCCCCCCCCCCCCCCCCCCCCACCACCACTGCCCCCCCCCCACGTCCCATCCCTCCCCCCTACCCCACCGACAACAAAAAACAAAACCGACAGCTTTCCCGCCGCCATCACTTAACTCATCGGTCGACTCCGAAGAGGACTTTTTCGTTGTGAGAGTGTCACGGCTTTGCTCCCTTAGGCAGTTCAGTTTATCTGTTCAACAGTGGTGTAGTGCTGGCTCATTCTTGCTGTTCTATTGACAGTGAAGGGAAATGGCGCGAGGAGGTGAAACCAGATAATACTGGATGTGGCAGTGACGTGTGTTCAACAATATATAGCAGGATTTGTGAGCGGGAAGTTGCATTTCTGTTTAATTATCCTGTCACCCCTTTGGGGGGTATGGAGGACATAAAACAAAAGAAAAAAAAAACATGTAATCCACTTCAACATGACACAAAATAACTAAGCAAAATGCAGGAAGCGTTTTATGTGTATTAAAGGCGTAATGGCATAATCACTAAAAACATAGAGCAGGCTGGTCATCATAAACTTACACCATTTTGCTGAATTTTAAATATTTACTCAACTTTAACAGAACATTCTTGCCAGCCGAGAATAGTCTGCACAGGTTGTAAACAGATTTCACACTCGTATACTTTCTGGGAATAAAACGTACTCGTAACTCTTCATACTTTGGGCATTCCATAATGAAATGAATTCGTCTCCAACATCTTGTTTACAATCTTTACAAAAGCGTTCCTCGCGGGCAAGACAAGTCTTCTTCCTACTTCAATCATGAGTTTGTGATTACTACATCGGAATTTAATTAAGGGAAATATATATAGATCAGGTAATTGTTCAATGTAATTTTCACGTTTGAAATCTGTTTTATAATTTCTATAGAATAGGCATTTATTACTTGAATATAATACCCTATTCCACGAACGTACATAGTTATCTTTCAAGATAAAGAAAAATGTTTCTACATAACGATCTTTCGTTAGAAAACTGCTGTGTTTCCCAAATACAATCATAGCCTGTTTCTACAAAAATGCTTTGTATACACTTTATCCACCCAGACATATAAATACCATTTTATACAAGTCATATAAAACACAATATATTTTACTCGAATATTTATCCGTTTGAGTTGCTAGTGAGATCCAGAATCGGATCATTCGGGTTTTAATTTGCACAGACAACGGATAAATCCCAAGTTCCCCATATAATAACTCTGTCATGGTACTGCGATTAAGTGGAGTAAATGCTTTAAAGAACTTAAGCTGCAAGCTTTCTATGATTTTGATATCTTCATAACCCCATATTTCAGCCATATAATAGCACAGGTACAACCATCTTTTCAAATAGATCTAAAACAATATTCACGGGTAATTTTTGATTTCGAGCGACTTGGAGTAATGAAAACATTGCACTTTGTGCTTGATCATGCCTATGTTTTTTACATTTATGAAATTTACCAGATCTACTAAAACAGATTCCCAAATATTTGAAACTATCTACTATTTCAATGACTTCGTTACCAAATTTAAACACGTGTTTATTTTTCTTACGTCCATTGAATATCACAACTTTAGTTTTCTGTACATTAACAGTTAGTTTCCATCCAGTACAATACTCTTTAAACGCAGTAAGAGCTTTTTTGCAAAGCATTACATGAGGTAGCAAGCAAAACAGTGTCATCATCAGCATACAAAAGCAAAAAAAACAAAGATAACTGCTTAAGTCTGCATCAGGAAGATCTAAATCAATATTTAACGAAGTACAATTGTGATCAGAAAAATATATGTTCGAGGTCATTCATTCAAAAACAAGAAAAAAAAAAAACCGGAGACAAATTTTCTCCTTGCCGCACACCTCTATAACTACTAAAATAATCAGATTTGTTACCGCTTATGAAAAACACACGATTTGATTTGATGATACATGTTTATAATCACCTGGAGAATCTTACATTTCACTCCTTGCTTTACACAAGTTTTTGCCATAGTCCTAATCTCCACACAGAATCAAAAGCCTCTAAAGTCAACAAAAGCACACAAAACAATTGCTTTTTTTTTAGCAGCGCAAATATCTACAAGGCTTTTCAAAACAAATAAATGATCCAATGTGGAATGACCACGACGAAAACCAGCCTGACTTTCAGAAAGCAGCTTATTACTTTCAAGAAAATCAGTTAATCGATTATTCAAAATCGTTGTAAACAATTTACCTACGCAGCTAAGCAGTGTTATTCCACGATAATTGTCACAGTCGTCTTTATTGCCTCTCCTTTTGTAGATTGGTAGAACATTTTTTGCTGTTGTTTTTTTTTTTTTACCCTTTTTCTCTTTTCTTCTTTCAGCGTCTTTTCTTCCTCTGTCTTTGTTCTTTCTAAAACGACTATCGCTTAAAAACAATCAGTGCCGCTTTTCAGAGCCAGATAGAATCGGAAATCTCGTCATATTATGGTATGGTGACAATCTGGGAAAGAATGTCAACGCAATTTGATGGAGCTTGTGCCTTTAAAGTGACAAGATAGAATTATTCAAATGACACTGATGGAATCCTATCTTTAAATATTAACATCGGAGGGGGGCAGAGGAGTACACAATACGCTAGAATGTTGAGCCCTGTGGTGTTCCCTCTTGGAAATCAGTGCTTTTTACCATCACTAAGGCATGTATTTGTGTTTTTGTTTTTTGTTGGTTTTATTCCTCCGCCACCGCCCCTTTCCCCCCTTCAGTGAGTAACAGTAGTTCCCACACTACGGTGTTGTGACGTTCTGTGGCATTACAACACGATTTTTGAGTTCAAAATCGTTGAAACCAATATTCGCGCTTAAAATCCGTATGAGACACATCTAGGGGAAATGCAATGTCCATCTGAGAGAAGATCTGTTTTTAGACAAGACATTTATTCATCGAGAATTTCCCCCCGTCAGCTGCGGAATAGTCTGCAGAGAAGAAGCGTTCCGAAATCACTCGTCGTAACCAGGCTTAGCGAAGGCTTCAGAGGGGAAAAAAAAAAAATCTCCGTAACTTGAAAAATTCCACCATACGATTCAGCTATTAATCAGAAGACGCGACCGTTTCTGCAAAATAAAAGGTGATAATAACGATAGTGATAAACGATGAACTTAATCAGGAAGGGAGACGTATTTTGACATTCAGCCCTTAAATACAAAATGTGTCTTGTTTGTATCAAGCATGAAGTGGATTCAAACAGACAGAAGTTGACCTGCAAACTACTTTGTATTCCCCATTCATCTCTGTCCATCTGCTGGGCTGTGTGATGTGGCGAATTGTGTTGATCTCCTTGCGGATGAATGGGGGGGGGTGGGGGGGGGGGGGGGGGCGCTTGAAATTCATCTTTAACAGTGATGAGAGAAGAATCATAGAAAACAGAGAGTGCCTTTTTGCGACCGCCTTCAGATGACTGGGTTTTAACTATTAATCTATCTATCTGTCTGTCTGTCTGTCTATCTATCTATCTATCTATCTATCTATCTATCTATCTATCTATCTATCTATCTATCTATCTATCTATCTATTTGTCTGCCTGTCTGTTCATTGATCCATTGTACATCCATCCACCTATCTATCTCTATCTATCTATCTATCTATCTATCTATCTATCTATCTATCTATCTATCTATCTATCTACCTATTCATCTGTCAGTCTGTCTGCCTCTTTGTCTGTCTATCTATCTGTTCGTCTATCCATCCATATGTCCGTTTGTCTGCCTATATACCT
>JADBJO010003883.1:27500-34881 GCA_016801955.1 Conus betulinus | reverse complement strand
ACATTCAAGATAGTAACAGATTTGATTTTATACAGACACTTCAGTCCACTACATCGCATCCCAACCTAACTTATATATACAATGGACTGCCATATTTAAAGTACATAATGACAAGATTTAGATTTGGAGTGTCTGATATTAATGTTCATCGATATATCGTTATCGTAAAGAGTGTGTACCGAGATTGAACTTGTTTGTCCTTTGTGTAAAGAGGCTCGTGAAAACGAGGTTCATTTTGTGTTTTGCTGTCCCGCCTAGGAAAACACTTAGAAGCCAGTTCATCCCATCAAAATATCATAGACACCCTTCTGTATTTAGGCTTATCTTACTGGTCACTTCTGCTCGCGACGATGTTTACTAGACAATTTGCCATCTATTTGTATAAGGCGTTCAAAATCCGCTCCATTTGCTGTGCGTGATTGATATCGTTCTCCTTTCCTTTGCGTTGAATGTTTAATTTCTTCTTTTCATGTGATTTTGTTCTCCTTTTAGTTGCATTACGTGTATGATTCTTGAATTCATGCATTGCATGTATAAACCACCCCCTTCAAGGGGCTATGGCCTTTTTGAATAAATTATCCGCATCCGCATCCGCATCCGCATCTCTTTCTCTCTCTCTCTCTCTCTCTCTCTCTCTCTCTCTCTCTCTCTCTCTCTCTCTCTCTCTCTTTCTCTCACTCTCTTTCTTTCTCTGTGGGTTTGTCTGTCTGTGTGTATGTGTATCTGTCTGTGTGTCTGTTTGTCTCATTCTCTCTCTCTCTCTGTGTCTCTTTGTCTATCTCTCATCCTCTCTCTCTCTTTCTCTCTCTCTCTCTCTCTCTCTCTCTCTCTCTCTCTCTCTCTCTCTCTCTCTCTCGACAATGACTCTTTTCAGCGGGATTTAATGAACTCATTACTTTCCATGGTCTATCAATTCACAGACCCCGACGAGGCTTTAGAAGTCTGGTATCATAGTTTCCTTAATGTTATATAATAAGCATGCCCCATTTAAAACAATGCGTGTTAGTAACAATCCTAAAAAAAAAAAAAACCTGGATAACTAAAGATATAGACACTGCTACCGACATAAGAGAGTCGCCGCTGTTAGTGTCAGGAAGTCGAGATTCGAGATTCAAAAAAAAAAAAAAAAAGAAACTTAGTCAGTTACCTGAAACGATCCTCAAAGAAAAAAGTATTTTCGAGATTTCTTCCAAAGCAGATAACAGATCTATTTGGAAAGCGATAAACGAGCTTTACTAATAAAAATATGAAAGGTCATACTACCTCGCCAAAGATTTATCATCTGATGTCTTGAATAAACATTTTTGTGACATAGCTAACTCAACAATAAAAATAAACAGAACGTCAGAAAATAAATTGGATATTCTTCAGGACTTTTGCAATTCTAGAAATATATCCTCTCTTTCAAATATACCATTTATGGGTGTGCATGAAGTGTATAATCTAATCTCTAAGTAGCCTAAAAACAAAGTAACACAAGTGGTCTTGATGGCATTGATGGGAAAATCTTAAAATTGTCAGCCCCAGTAATCGCCGAAACGCTTACTTACATCTACAACCTATGCCTCGCAAAAAATTATATTCCAAAAGCTTTTAAAGTTGCTAAAGTTATACCCATCTATAAATCAGGTGACTATGCTGATCCCTCAAATTATAGACCCATCTCCATCTTGTCTATACTCTCTAAACCTTTGGAAGATCATCATATAAACAAACACATTCTTAATCATTTCAACTCCTTCGATCTGTTTCATCCAAACCAGTCCGGATTCAGGGCCAACCATTCTTGTCACACAGCATTAACTAATCTTGTGGACCAGTGGCTTATTAACATAAACAATAATAAAATCACAGGTGTTCTAGTAGTAGACTTTATGAAAGCATTTGAGTGTCGTTGACCACAGTCTTCTACTTGAGAAATTAAAGATCTATGGCCTAACTGACAACGCTTTGGAACTTCTATCTTCATTTCTCTCAGACAGGAAACAGTGTGTTAGATAGCATTTTTTTTTTATCTCCTTACAAGAAAGTATCAACAAGTTATTGGAATGGTCTCTGAACTAATCATATGCGTCTCCACAAAAGAAAAAAAAAAACAACAACAAAAAAAACCTTATTAATTACTACCAGACAAAAAACGTCAAAATCTTTCTTGTAGCAATCATTACAGAAAATCTCGAAGAAGTTCATCACCATATGATCCTAGGTGTTTTATTGATAACACTTGTCATGGTCGAATCATATTGCGTTATTATGTAAAAATGTGTCCAGACAGATTTACCAGCTTTCCAGAATGAAACTTGGTTTAATATTGATTTACTATCATGTTGATTTCTATCTGTGATTATTATGTGTTCTGTATTTCGCTCTTTTTCAGGTCATTGCTATTCGATAGATGTAATGTTTGACAATGCAAATGTATGTATGTGCGCATGGTTTATTTGAATTGTAGTGTTATCATTTTCAATCATTATCATTCGTTACTATTGTTATTGCTATTATTATTGGGTATTTGTCATCATTATCAGTGGGTGTGTAGAGTGCTTGGAAAGGATTGTGGCAACAGGTGGGTGTTTTGGTTAATGGTTGGGGTGTGGAGGGTGGTTTTTGTGTTTGAAATGTTTCTTTTTTTCATTTTTGAGGGCAAGATGCAGGAATTAGTAAGGAGACAGGAAACAAAAAGCGAACTGGAGAGAGAGAGATAAAGTAGGGAAATGGGAGAGAGAGGGAGAGAGACGAGAGAGAGAGGGGCGGGAGGGGCAGCGTGGGAGAGGGGTGAGACGAAGGAGAGAGAGAGAGAACTGGAGAAGGATGAGAGAGCGGAGAGAGAGGAGAAGGGATCGTGGGGGAAGAGGGGCGTGGGAGGAGGATTGGGGGGGGGGAGAGAGGAGAGAGGGAGTGGGAGAGAGAGGTGCACGAGGTCGAGAGTGACGAGGAGCGGCGGAGGAGAAGAGGGAAGGGGGGAGGAGCGATGAGAGTGGAGGCGAGAGATAGAGGGGGAGCGAGAAACTCACCCACCACGAGTTTGGGGGGGAAAGGGTCAAAAAAGACGTGGGCGGGTGGGGTTTGGGCGTGAACACGATTGCTAGAGATTGTGAAACTTGGCTTGTTGGACAGGTCAGGATGTTTGTTGCTGTGGGTATCCCCCACACCCCCCCACCCACCCCCCCCACCCCCCCCCACCCCCCCCCCCGACCCCTTCTTATGACCCCTACTTCTGCATCGTTCACTGAACCCCCACCCCCTACCTCTACACACACACACACAAATCCACACCACACACACACACACACAGACCGACAGAGATGAGAGAGAGAAGGAGGAGAACGGCTGAATGCTTTTCCCCCCCTATTTTTACAAAGAAAGAAGAAAGATAAGTATGATACAGAAAAAGGACATATCTGCACGCTCTTGGTCTTTAACCGTTGTCTAACGTTGTGTCTCTGTAGCTTCTCTCTTCTCTCTCTCTCTCTCTCTCTCTCTCTCCTCTCTTTCTGGGGGTTTGTCTGTCTGTGTGTCTGTGTATCTGTCCATCTGACTCTCTGTCTGTCTGTCTGTCTGCTGGTCTCTCTCTCTCTCTCTCTCTCTCTCTCACTCTTCTTTCTCTCACTCTCTTCTCTCTTTCTTTTCTCGGTGGTCTGTCTGTCTGTGTATATGCATTTGTTAAAACCTGTCTTGTGTGGCTGTCCTGTCGGGTCTTTCCTGTCTGTCTGTCCTCTCTCTCTTTGTCTTTCTTCATCCATAACTCACCACAACACACACACACCACACCATACACACACACACACCGCACACACATGACGCACAACACACACACAACACAACACACAACACACACACAACCCTAACACCACAACACAGCACACCACCCCCAACCCACACACACCCACACACACACACCACACAACACGCACGCACGCACGCATTCAGTGGCACCCAGGCCGAACGCATTACACACCACACACACACCCACACCACACACACACACACACACACACCCACACCACACACACCCACACACGCACGCACCCACGCACGCATGCAGGGCACCCAGGCACTCATTACCATACACACACACGCACCACACACACCATCACACGCACACACACACACACACACATGTTTTTGCCCTCATTATGCAATTGCTTGAAATATCAGTTTTAATACAGAGGAATTGCCACGGAGTTCAATTGTTCGTCACGTCAGTTACTTTAAAATAAAGTAATCCACGTCTGCATTGTTATAGAACGACGACGACCATTCCGGTCTGCAGGTATCGAAACAGTCTGTGTTTGCGGCATAATTAAAATGAAGGTGCACAATAACTGCCGTTAAGATCCACTCTCTCTCTCGGTTTTTCTCGATATTCGTACTCTTTCCCAGGCGTGCGTGGTCTGCGCGACGCCCGCCACACAACACACACACACACACACACACACACAACACACACACACACACGCATGCACCACACACAAAAACACACACCCACCCAACCACCACACACACACACAGAGAGAGAGAGAGAGAGAGAGCGGAGTGGAGGCGGGGGAGGGGAGGAGAGAGGGAGAGGGGAGAGGAGGAGAGGAGGGAGAGAGAGAGGAGGAGAGAGGGAGAGAGGGAGGGAGAGAGAGAGAGAGAGGGAGAGGAGAGAGGAGGCGTGCGGGAGGAGAAGGAGAGTTGGAGAGAGAGGGAGAGAGGAGAAGGAGGAGGAGGAGAGATGGAGGGAGGGGGGAGGAGAGAGAGGGGAGGAGGGGGAGAGAGGAAGAGCGGAAAAGAGGAGAGAGAGAGGAGTGAGGGGAGAGGGGGGGCGGGAGAGGGAGAGACGAGACGGGAGGGGAGAGACTGAGGAGAAAGAGAAGGAGAGAGAGAGAGGGAGAGGAGAGAATGAGGGGAGAGAGAGGAGAGAGAGAGGGCGAGCAGGGGAGAGAGGGGGGAGAGAGCGGGAGAAGAGATAGGGAGAGACGAGAGAACAGAGAGAGGAGAGAGGAGAGAGCGGAAGAGAAGGAGGGAGAGGAGAGGGGAGGGAGGGGAGGGAGAGGAGACAGAGAGAGGAGGACAAGAGGGAGAGGAGAGAGGCGGAGGGGGAGAGGAGGAGAGATAGGCGGAGGAGGAAGGGAACGAGGACGACGTGGAGGGAGAGAGGGGAGAGGAGGAGAGGAGAGGAGAAAGAGGCCAGAGACAGACAGAGAGACAGAGGAATTATTTATAGACTATGATGATGGTTTATTTGATCAAAAGCTTACATGCCAATTCACAAAAGGGGGTGATGGGGGGATGGATGGGAATTGTAATGGTATTTTTGGTATCTTTATTTATTTTTTGTGAAACGAAAAAAAAAAAAGTTACAAATTCAAAATATACTCAGTCGATTCATCCGAACATCCGCCAATTTGACAAACCACAAAACCACGGAAACCGTAGATAATAAATCGTAAATTTAAAAATTAAAACTCGGACTCATTGTTCTCTTGTTGTCCGAAATCCTTGCTATCGTGATTTTGTGAAATGATTGTTTTATATGAACACGCATTATAAGCCATGGGGTTCTGTGGCTTGGGGGTCGCCAAGATTTCCATTGTGACAGCTGAAAACTCGCACATCGGCCGTCGCGTTAGATCTGCCGTCCCTCCTTCAAATTCCTCACTGAAACACGGTTTTGATGTGGTGAGTTGTGAAAACTTCTACAGTTTGTTGTTGTTTGCCCGTTGTGACTCCCAAAACACCCCAATAGTTGTACCCCATCTAGGTCCTGGACCTACTGTTGGTTTTAAAACACCCACCGGTGAGAATCGTCAGAAACTTCACATCGTTCTAAATCAGTAGTTCCATACCTAACAAGCTGCTTCGGGTTCAAGTTGTTTTGTGGTACCACTGCCACTCGTGTTTTTCGTATCACAATTATCACAATTCTTCATCAGCATTGCATTCCATTTGTAATAGTTTGCTGTTATAGAATCCAGAGGTCCGCTTCTCTTCTTCTTCTCTCGCGTTCCTTTCTCGCTTCGCTCGCTCTCCTGGAGTACGTGCAATCTGGGTGGAGTGTGGTGTAGTAGGTGTAAGTAAGTTCGGAAAAGATGATGGAGTGTAGGTCACTTCTGATTGTTGTTCATGTCGTTTTTTTGTCAGGTTATTTCGTGTGTGTGCGCCCCCCTGTGCAGGTTCGTTTTAGCAGGGGAGAGAGGGGAGAGAGGTGAACAACACACTGGCACTCACACCACAATCAGTTTTTTTTTCGTTTTATTGTCCATTGTTTGTTTTTTTGGCCATACTACATTTCAGCATCGAGTGTGTAGAATACTAAGCGGTTGGCGCTGAGGAAAAAAAACAGCAGACCGGACGGGGAACCGGACGGGAAAGAGAAAAGGAGAAGGAATTGAATCGGATTGCTTTCGTTGTTTCTGTCTTGTATTTCTCAACTCGTTCGTTTTTCCTGTTCCTCTGTGAATGGTAAATTTACACCGACAATACAGCTCTACCTTGGATTTCTGTGTCAGGGAGTAGGTTGGAAGTCTAAACACAACGACAGTGTTATTTCCCCCACCGATCGATTTTGTATGACGGCAGTTAAGTGGAGTGCCATGTCCTTTAACACCGATGCGCTATACAGTCAGGAGCAAATGGAAGAACCGTCAACTGGACGTCGTTTCTTGAAGTTTACAATCGCAGACGATGTTGAGGACGCTGCAAGGAGCGGCTTGATGGTAGCCAGACCAAGGGGAGGGAGGTCACTCCAAGAGAGAGAAGAGAGAGCCGAAGAGAGAGAGATGAGAGGATGAGAGGCGAGGGAGAGAGAGAGGGTGACGGAGAGAGGGAGAGAGAGAGAGGGGGGAGAGAGGGGGAGGGAGGGAGGGAGAGGGAGTGATCGAGAGGAGAGAGGGAGAGCAGGGGGGATGTGAGGGCGAAGAGGAGAGAGGGACGGATCGAGTGAGGGAGGGGGATGGGAGAGGGAGAGAGAGGGAGGAGGAGAGAGAGGAGAGATAGAGAGAGGAGGGGGGGGGGGGATGAGGAGAGGAGGGAGAGCGGAGAGGGAAGAGAGAGCCGGAAGAGGAGAGAGAGATTGCGAACCTTCAATTTTTTGGTTGGAGGTGATTTTCGTTTATGCCACTCCCCAGGAAAGTATTTGCTTGCATACGCCCCTCTCCTAATTTTCCGAGAATCTGACAAAAACACAAACACAAACAAAACAAAACCAAAAACAAAAAACCATTTCAGTTGATGATAAGGTGGGTACAGTAGTCCTGGGGATATTCAAACTGATTTCGAAATATTTCAATTCGTATTGAAGTGGTACAATAGTCTTGGGGTTATTGGCAAAGACGTTGAAGCAGGCCCACGGTGTGAGGATATTCCACAATGACTTTGCCATAGCACACCGACCTGG
>JADBJO010003883.1:0-20000 GCA_016801955.1 Conus betulinus | reverse complement strand
TATATGTTACGAAAAGATATAAAAAAAAGACACCACTTTCATCTGGTCACAGAATGCTAACTATAATGTTTTTCAATCCATTGGTATTTTAGTATTTCCATAGGAGGTTTTCGTTCATTCTTCCGTGATCACTGCAAATGTGTTTTCTATTAATTTCTGTATGTATTTCTGTTGGTTTTTTTTAAACAAACGAACAGACTAGCAAACAAACGCGCCGATAAAAATGTATAAATAATAAAAAAGACAAGCAGAAAAGAAAATAACCATCATTTTTAACAACAAAAGCAACGCACCAATGTTTCAATTTCAGTGCACTGCTTGACTGAGCTTGGCCAAATTTCAGCTTGCCTGTTTATTAAACTTGTCTGCATATGAATGCGGGTATTTACATGTGTGAGTATATATGTTTGTATGTAAGTACGTGCGTGCGTATACAAAGCTTTATGTGTGTGTGTGTGTGTGTGCGTGTGTGTGTGCGTGCGTGCGTGCGTGCGTGCGTGCGTGCGTGCGTGCGTGTGTGTGTGTGTGTGTGTGTGTGTGTGTGTGTGTGTGTGTGTGTGCATGTACTTTGGGTGTACACGTGCCCAACTGCAGCACAAAGCCAGTACAGTTTAGTTTTCACTGCATCACATACATGTAAAACAGACTGACCTACTGATATGACAAAAGGACAGAAGAGGGTTCAGAGTTGTGGGAGCAGTTCAGATATTAGCCATAGATCAAGGTATCATACGGCAGAATGGCAACACCCCACTGGTTTGAAGGGCACATGGTCCTGCAAGGTCACACAACACCTGTCATAGATCAGGCTGCTGCCAGACTCCTACAGATCCTAAGGAGATTTCGCGCAATTTCTGAAACATATCTTCATCACGGTCGAGTGAGCTCTTGATGCGAACCATTCTTTCGCATCTCGTCTGACGTGAGGTTGCATCAGTTTAGGTGTTTGTTTTATCTATTGCATAGAGCCTAGCTGACCAGACCGCTATACCAGCGGCAAATTGTCCAGCCAGAACATTTAGTAGCAACTTCTGTGCTCTGCCTGGACAACGGGAAATTTGCTGTGAGCAGTGAAAACAGTCTCTGGTGACCCTCAGAGATTGGCTTCAGGAGGAGGAAACAAGATGACCGCAACTGTTGTCGGATTTCAGTTCTCATAACTGCACGCTTATTTCAGATTTCATTCGTGGTGTCGTTCAGGTTCGACATCAGCGTTATCTATTTGTTTATAGCAAGGTCTGTTTTCAATTATTATCGTTTGAGATCGTTCACTAATGAAGAGAACGAGCACAAATCGACAATGCGCAGATCATTTCTGTCTTGACGGTGCCTCTCCATACTGTTGCTGAGAAAGCTAAAGTGGTTCTCGCCAAATCTCAGCAAAAAGTTCTGTTTGGACGACCTGGGGTGTGGCTGTCACGATGTAAAATGATAGAAGTCAGAGCCTTGTCATGGAGAGAGAGAGAGAGAGAGAGAGAGAGAGAGAGAGAGAGAGAGAGAGAGAGAGAGAGAGAGAGAGACAGTAATGAATAATCTGTGGCAGAGGCAGTCTAGCATTGGCGGCAGTTAGTCCAGTCCCTTAACGCGCATCCCTGTATGTGAACTTTTCATCCCCTGTTCTCATTTGTTTTTCACCCTGTCTCGTCTTCGCTATCTCCAACCTTATCGGTAAAAGTCCGGGGAAACACGTAGCAAATCAGGTGTACAGAACAAGCCCTATACTCTCCTTTACCACAATGGTATAGGTGGACCAACTTTTTTTTCCACCCGCCAAATCACCTGAGGCAAAAAGTGAATAAGTAACGTTGTAACATGTTATGTTTTGCAAGAAGAAAAACTGTACTAGCCTTTACTTGTTGCGGAAGGGGGGGGGGGGGGGGGGGGGGGGGGGGTGGGGGGCACTCATCATGCATACACATGAGTTTCTCTCTGATTTTTCTCATGAAATGCAAGGGAATTGCGCTGGGTTACCGTGTCGAAAGAACATTTGGAAACTGTTCGTGAAGTACTCTGCCATAAAAATTCCCAGACTCTGGATTCATAAGTAGAAAAGATTATCTTTACTCAGAGTCTAATAAGTTCACACTTACTGAAATATTTCGGCTGGGCCACAACCAGCCATCATCAGTCAACTGAAGCAATAAAAGGGAGCTGCTGGTTGAATGTGTCGTGAGTTTGAGTTCACTGCAGCAGAGTTCACAATAGCTGCAGGTTTGTGAGTCCGAGTTCACTATCGGTAAGTTAGAGTTCGTGAAGTATGTAAAGCTGCGTTTCTGGTTTTTTTGTTTATTTCGTTTGTGTTTGCGCCCTGAGATTTTGTGCTGTACACAGGTTTGACATCCTGACATATATGTTTAAACCTTGTGAATTGAAAGAGCGAAGAAGAGGCGGTGGATATGTCACTGATCTGTTTTGTTTTGGAATTAATCGACTATAGATGATCGATGTAAAAGACTGACGTATTGACTGGAAAAGAGTTTCGGTCTTAACAACAAATCACTCATCGAAAAAACAGTTGTACAGCTGGTTCTAACAAGAAGATTATGGGCTCAGGTCGATGTATTGTCGTTTCACATTCATATATTCATTAAATCTGCGACATTCAGGCATCCACACCTTAGCAATGGTTTTCAGAAACACATTGTCTACAATACACACAGTCCCTTGATGAAGGAATGCAGCTTTTTTCTGATTGAAATCATGATTGGTCAGCTGCTGATTGTTACGAATGTATTCCAAACCATGTTGTGTGTTTGCTGTCAATCTGTGATGACTTAGTAGAAACCAGCTGTCACTGGGGAAAGGGCATATTACATGTATTATCTTCAATGTACACATTTTACACGCCCATCATATTATTTCAGTTTTAGCTCTTTCATTTTATACCCCGTGTCATATTTACATTTACTGCGATGATTGTTATGATCATGATGATTAACATGACACGTTCTCCTGTATCTCCTCAGCACTTTTGATCCTTTGGTAAAGATGTTCATTACTGGTCAAATTTCTGCTGTATTCTGCTAATACCAGAGAGAGAGAGAGAGAGAGAGAGAGAGAGAGAGAGAGAGAGAGAGAGAGAGAGAGAGAGAGAGAGAGACAGAGAGAGAGAGAGACAGACAGACAGACAGACCAGACAGACATAGAGACAGAGACAGATACAGAGATAGAAAGAGACAGGAACAGTGCGTGGTGAGGTGAGGTATGTGTGGGGAGTTATTAGAATTATATCAAGTCGGTCTGACTGACAAAAAATAAGCCTATAATTCATTTTGAATATGTGATCAACAGAGGAGACCTGCACATGGTTGCTTTAAAATCCACCCTTGTCATTTCCCATCAGCTGATTTATCACTCGTGGCCTTTTTGTCTGTTTCTCTGCGAATCTTGTCACCTGATAATATCAACGATGACGATGAAACATGATCTTACTGCCCGAGAAGACAGGGGACAAATATGGAGGAGCTGTCGGTTGTCCAGAAATACCGGTTGTTTGAAAACACCATTTCCTCCATGATTTGATTTCTCTCCTCCGTTCTCCACTGCTTCCAACAAAGCATCCCCGCTGCCCTTTCCCCTCTTCTCTCACACCTTGCTTCTTTGTTTCCGCCAGTTCTTGAGAACTCTCACTGGCTAGGAAAGGAGCCAGACTAAGAAGGAATGCGCCGAGCATATCTGCTGGCTGTTTCAGAGCCTTATAGCTCACTTGCTGGGGACTGCACTTAGGAATTGTTTAAAAGGAGAAAAACAAAATCACAGCAAGTGTGAAATCGTTAAACTTCACGAAAAAAGTGTGGAAGCTCATGATTAGATGAAAAGAAATGGAATGAATGAACTATGAAAAAATGACGCTCTCTGAAAGACTCCCTTACTCCTTTTCCTGAATCCCCTTCACGCCTCTCCCCAACCCCCTTTCTCTGCCGGTCGTTCTCGGGGGGTCCACTGAGAATGCCTTCAAGCAGTAATGTGCCTGTGGATCATCACTACAATTGCAGCAGTTGAAGATCTCTGTTCTGGGTAATAACGGTGGCTAAGAGCTTTATTCATCTATTTTATTTCATTCTTTGCAAATCAAGTCTCGCTAATTCTGGAGCATGCTGTGGAACGTATTGTACGAAATCTAAAAAGCAAATCAGTTACATATCTCCGTTTTTGTTTTTTTTTAAATCCCTTGAGTGTAATATCGAACACCATTTTACCTCAGTTTGCACTGAATGACACACGGCGTGATCAATGTTTATTCTACCGTGTCATCTTCAAAAAGCTATTTAACTCACCCAGATCAACACCCCTTTCACCACATAGCCCATTGTGTCTACCTGTCTATTGTAAAGAAAAAGTTATGTACATAATATTTCATTTGTATGTTTTTGTATGTTCAACAATTTTTTTTTTCTGTTGTGTGTTGGTCGTTTTAAGTTACATGATTCAGAGAGTTGGATTTAAAAACAGATGCATTTGAAAGGTCTCCATTGTCCTACCCCCCCTCCACCCCCCCTCCCTCCCTCCCTCTCTCTCTCTCTCTCTCTCTCTCTCTCTCTCTCTCTCTCTCTCTCAAACGATGGGAGCTCTAGGATCAACAGTTCACATAAAGTTGTACATAAATATCAAATTGTCACAAGGCCATGAACACAGAGGAGAAACAAAATTGACCTCAAATAGTCTCTCTGTCTGTCTGTCTGTCTGTCTGTCTGGTCTGTCTGTCCGTCTTTCTTTCTTTCTATCTCTCTTTCTCTGTCTCTCTTTGTCTCTCTTTCTCTCTCTCTCATGTCTCTGTCTCTCTCTCTGTCTCTGTTTTTATATACATCTCTCTCTCTCTCTCTCTCTCTCTCTCTCTCTCTCTCTTTCTGTTTTTTATGTACCTCTCTCTCTCTCTCTCTCTCTCTCTCTCTCTCTCTCTCTCTCTCTCTCTCTCTCTCTCTCTCTGTGACCTTTTGTCATACAACGTGCGCGAAAAGCTCACTTTAACTTGCTGTTTGACATGTGCAGGGCAATGTGGTCTTTAAACAATGGGACATTACAATTCTGGCATGGGTTATCTTGATCTATGGCCATTATATGAACTGTTCCTACATATCTGAACCTTCTTGTCCTGTTATCCTTCTATGGGTTAGCTTGACCTGTTTGAAATGCAGTGCAAGCTTTCCTTACTCATGATGACCTTGGGCGCGAAATGCATGCAGGAAATATACCAGTACACGTGTTTGCATACAAATGAATATAGTCACACATGTGGATATCGGCATGCACATGCTCATAAGTCAATACACAGTGCATGCTTAGAGTCGCCAATCATGCATATACTCAAGAACGCTGAAGTGGGACTTCTCAGCATGACTGCTTTTGTTGTTGAAAAGACAAATCATGAATACCCACATTTCCTGCTTGTGTGTATGTTTGTGCGGCTATGTTTTTTTGTTGTTTTGGTTTGTTTTTGTTTTCTGCTGGTCCGGGTTAAAAAAAAGACACACTTCAAACTGACAATATAGATCTAAGCCCTCGTTGAAAATTAACCAGACATACACATATAAATGAATGGAAAAACACATTGCAGTGCTCATGGAAGAACGGGCAAACACTTACTAATTTAGAATGATTGAAAATGCAAATAGAATGGAAGATGTTTTAGTGACCAGATAAAAAGGGGTATATTTGTCAATTGTTTTTGTAACATATTACATCATCAACATCATGAAGATTCTAGAGAGATCAATAGACTTACCTGATCACGTGATGAGATCAGCACAACTGTGTGTGTGTGTGTGTGTTGTGTGTGTGTGTGTGTGTGTGTGCGTGTAAGTGTGTGTTGTGTGTGTGTGTGTGGTGTGTGTGTGTGTGTGTGTGTGTGTGTGTGTGTGCGTAAGTCTGTGTGGTATGTGTGTGTTGCTCTGGATTTGATTTTAACCAGTGAGATAGAATAAACTAAGCACGATAGTAAAACGAATGCTTTGAGAGAGAAAGAGAGAGAGAACACTGAACACTGAACACTGAAATGTTTAATGATCAGGCCATTGGCCCATATCATGAGTGTCAACATGACTTTGCGGTTATTAGGTTGCAAATATGTATATGCAAAATGTTTAACAAATACAATCAATTTACAATATCTGATTCGCTTTAATACTGAGTGACGATATGAAGCAGTAACAAAACAACAAGAACATAATTGTAGTAATGAAGAAGAAGAAGAAGAAGAAGAAGAAGGAAGAAGAAGAAGAAGAAGAAGAAGAAGAAGAAGAAAGAAGAAGAAAAGGACGACTGGTAATCATCCTCATCATTGTCATTATCATCATCATCATCATCATCATCATCATCATCATAACTACTACTAGTACTACCACTACTACCACCGCCCCCACTACCACTGCCACCACCACTAGCATCACTACTACTACAACCACTAATGCCATATATGCAAATACTACTGTAATAACTGTAATATTTGCTTATAGCCCTATAATCCAGTCATCGAAAAAGTTACGGTAAGTCAATATATATTTGCGTATTTTGAATGCTTTTTCAAGGTACATAGACAGCCTTGTATTTAATGATTTGTTTTCAGATGAAAGGAGCATCGTAAGTTTGGACAAAGATGGCTGACTAAAATATTTAGAAGGAATATACTGTTGCCTTAAGTCGTTGTATAAGGGGCATTGTAAAACAAAGTGCACTTCACTTTCAGTTAGGTCGATACAAAAAAGGACAAGACAGATCATCTTCATTCAAATTTCTTCGAAAACGGAACTTGTGTACTTTTAGTGGAGATACTCCAAGTCTTAATCTAATCAAATTTATTCTGGCCTTCAAGTGATTTACATGAATCAGATAAGGAGATAGCGCTAATTCACTCTTAAACGTTCTAAAGAATTGGAAACGTTCACTTTGCAATGTGTCTGTGGACCACTTCTGTTTTAAATCCGTTGATAATGGTAGTTTTTAGTGAACAAAAATAAATGTTTTTATGTTTCCCACACCTTGATTTTCCCATACCTCGCCAAAACCATGCCTATAAAGAAAAAACATATTGTAGAAGCCCATGTGTTATTGTTATTATAATGATAATGTAGCAACATTTGATAAGCTTTGTATGGTAAACAATGACTGGGCATTTGCAAAATTCTTAACCAGTATTTAATTGTCCTGATCTGAAAATGACTTGCAATGGGTAACGTCCCAGCTCCTTATAAACCATCAAATTTGGTGTTCTTACGCTAACGTTTAGGAATCTTTCAATGCAAGAGATGAATCTTTTTCCAAATATCAACATTGCTCGTTAACCCCCACACCTCAGCACCATAACTAAGTATGGGCTGGATCTGTGCATCAAACAGCTTGAAAATATAACTGATATATAATGATATGGCTAGCAAGGCTAAACGCAAAGTAATACAAATTTTCAGGCTTCTATGGTCTCTAGGCGAAGAGAGAGAGAGAGACGAGAGAGAGAGAGAGAGGAGAGAGAGAGAGAGAGAGAGAGAGAGAGAGAGATAGAGAGAGGAAGACAGAGAGAGGGATATAGTCATGATAGTAATGATATATCATAATAATGATTGTTGTTATTGCTTTTATCATTTATGGCGCTTAATCTTACATCATAAGCCTTAAGTCCTTACCGATACAAATACATAGACGGTTAACGAAAACATAAATGGAACCAATAAGAAGTTGAATACTGCAATTAGCACCATGCATCTACAAGCAAGGGTGCATATTAACACCCACATCCCCCCCCCCACACCCACACACACACAAAAAAACACATGATCCCACAAACACCGTTGCACAACAACGGACACAAAAGCATGCGCGCGCGCGCGCGCGCACGCACGCACACACGCACGCACGCACACACACACACACACACATACACGCACACTATGCGCACACGCCCGTACACACACACACACACACACACACCACACACACACACACACACACACACGCACGCACGCACGCACGCACGCACGCACGCACGCACGCACGCACGCACGCACAGACAGACAGACAGACAGACAGGCACACACACACCACACACACACACACACACCACACACACACACACATTAGCCGCAGAATCAATTTGATGGAGAAGGGAAGGGGAAGAAATAACTGCTATTGACAGGTGAAGAGGGTTGCTTTAAAATGATGCCTTGAAGGAAGACAGAGTGAACTGCGCGAAGATATTGGGAGTTTATTCCAAGAAACCGGACCCTGAAAAGAAAAAAAGAAACGATCACCATAGGTTTTAGTTTGAAATCGAGGGATTTTGAGCAGAGTGTTGTCGGTAGAACAACGCAACTGCCTAGAAAGAACATAGAGATAAAGGACATCAGAAAGGTAGGAAGAGGTAAGCCATTCAAAGATTTTAAGCAGAGTAAGGAAAGTTTGTAGTCTATTCGTTTTTTCCACCGGCAGCCAGTAAAAAGAAAGAAGTAAGGGAGTGGCATCAGAAGATCTGGGCTGTCTGAGAATCAAACGAGCAGCATTGTTTTGTGTTTTTTTTCTTGAGAGGACTAAGAAGATTCAGGGGACAGCCAGCTAGAAGCGAAATTACAGTAATCAAGTCGAGATAGGATGAAGGCAGAAACAAGGGGTTTTGTGGCATCAACAGAGAGAAGATGGCGCACAGAACCATTGCAGCGAAGGTCAGACAGTCACACGTATTGCATAAATCATAAATGTTCCCTCACTTTGTTGACCTCCTTCTAGGAGTTGACAGCTCACTCATGGTTTAGACGTACACAAAATCTTCCACCTCTCAAATCACCTGACGCATAGATGGAATAGATGATTGAGCTAAACTTTATCTGTTGCGAGAAGGAAAACTGTCAGCTTGTTCCGGGGGGGCTCTTTGCACATATATTCATTAACTCTGCTCTTATTTCCATGTCTGAAATACGAAGGAACTGTGCTGAAGATACCACTGCAGAAAGAGCATTTAGAAACTGTATGTGATGTGTGCGCAGGGCTTTCCTGCCTTTCTTGGTTTTACTTCGCGTCGGTTGTGTGCTCTGTAATTTGTGGTGTTACGTGTTAACATCACGATAGATGACTAAACCATATGGATTGGAAAAAGCTGAAAAAGAAGGGGTTTCAGACGTGTCACTAATCTTTCCATTTGGAAGTATTAGCCTGTGGATGATTGATAAAGATAATTGAATTATTGCTCTGAAAAGTGTTTTGGTATTCAACAGAAATCACCAACCGATAAATGATGTGAACACAAGGCTTTAAACAGCAACATATGGTCTCAGCTTGATGGACCGACGTTTCATATCTAAACGACCTAAATGTATCTTTTTAGTAGCACTAGCTGTCACAAACACGTTTCCCACTATACAAACATCCCTGTTGAAGAAAATGCAGTTTGCCTCTTCTTGTCCTGATTTGAATTTATGATGGATCAAATGCTGAAAAGGAAGGAATGCAATACAAGCCATGCCCTGTGTTACTGCCATGCTGTGGTCACACATCATGTATGGGCAGTTAATGAAGAAAGCCAGATTATAGGAATCTCATTCTCACGTTTGCCCAATTTTAAAGACTGCTTCAAATGTTTCAATTTAGCCCTTTCTTTTCTGTGCCACGTAAGATATTTGTATTTACAGCCGATATTTATGTAAATCATGATAAGCATGCGATGCGTTTCTATATCTCTGTAGCGGGCATGGATTCTCTTTGTTGAAGGTGCTTTATATTCTGGTCAAAGCATGTAGTACTCTGTAACTGTATGAGAGGAGAGCGAGAGCGAGAGAAGAGAGAGAGAGAGAAGGGATGAGAGAGAGAGAGAGAGAGAAGAGCGGAGAGAGGGAGGAGAGGAGAGGGGAGACAGACAGACAGACAGACAGACAGACAGACAGACAGAGAAAAGAGGCAGAGAGAGGTGGGTGGGGGGATGGGTATCTAGAGGGCAATTAAAATGTATCGCCCCTAGGAAAGATTGACAAAATAATACAATAATTCATTTTGAATATGTGATCTGCAGAGGAGACCTGCGCACGGTTGCTTAGAAACCAAATCCATCCTTGTCATTTTCCTATCATATTGATTTATTACTGGTGGGCTTTCTGGTCTGTTTGTCCTCATTCTTGTCACTTGATAATACTAGCTATAACGATGAGAATTAGAAAGTTTCCCATAATTTCACTGTCCCAGAACGCGAGGGACAGATATGGAGGTCATTCCGTTTTCCAGAAATATCTGTAATTTGAAACACATTCCTCCATGATTGGATTCTCTCTACCTTCCCGCTGCTTGCAACAAAACACCTGCTGCCCGTTCCCCTCCTCGCACACCCCCTCACCCCCTCCCTTTCCATTGTTTCCATTAGTTCCTGTGACACTCCCATGGCTAGGAACGGAGGGTAAAAGACGGAATACCCCGAGCCACATCTACATGTTTGTTATATTAGATCCTTGTAACTCAGTTACTGGGGGACTGCACTTACGAATTGTTCGAAATGGAGAGCAAAAAAAAAAAAAAAAAAAAAAAAAAAAAAAAAACAAGCGCACAGAAATGGGAATCGCTCAACGAAGTGTGGAAGCTCATGATTTAGAGGCGATAGAAAACGGAGTAGAGGACTACCAAAAATAACACTCTCTGAAAAACGACACACTCCCTCCTCCCATTCCTGCACTCCACCTTCCCGTCGTCCTTCTCCAACCCTTTCTCTTCCAGTTGTCCTCAGGGGGTCCATCAAGAAAGCCTCAGACAAGAATTGGGCCTGATGAATTCATCTCTAACGATCGCAAACTATTGAAGGACTCTGTTTTGTGATGATAGCGGTGGCTGAGAGCTTTATTTCATCCCTAGTACATAAATACGAAGCATCACAAAAATTGCAAATTAAGCCACGCTTTTCTGGAGCACAAACGCTGTATAATCGTGCTTCCTAAAAATCCAAAAGCAATTAAAAGTGACCCATTTTCATGAGTGTTGCATCCTGTTTTTTTGAATCTATCATGGTGAAAGTTTGCTTTCATTTTTCTTTTTAATCTATCATGTTGGAAGCTGCAAAAGTCTTTTTACGTGAATCTATCATGTTGGAAGTTGCATTCCTTTTTATGACTCCATCATGGTTGATCCTGTTTTACTTTTCCTCTATATAGATACAGATTAAGACTCAGCATGACCTCGTCACAATACACGGGAGAAATCCCGGAAGCAGAGAACACGAAAAAAGGTCTGCCCTTTCCTTAGCTTGGGATCGCTATTTTGTGAAATGATATGGTTCTGAACAGCCAACGCAACCAACTGGGATGGCTTGATGTTGTCGTTTTAGTCAGGGGGGGTATATCGTGTATACAAAACACAAAGCCTAGAAACCGATAACTCTTGCCCCATCCCCGTGAACCCTTCCGTGCAATCATTAAGTGCAATAAGCGAGTTCTGTGGGACACCCACGCTGTTCTAGTCTAACATTAATTCTACAGTCAGCTGGAATCAGTCATCCGTGCACCAGCGTGGGAAACAGAACAGAGACGCATAGCTAACTCATTATGAAAATCTTTCAAATTTACATGAGTTAAAGTTAGTTTAATTCGTTCATCCTTTGCCATTAGCAAATAACCATTAGGGTACAAACTGACAAACATGCGTCTCAAAGGAACCAGAGGAAGTAATATCCACACGCAGGCCCAAAAACGTTCTGTCTATGCGTGTCACTCCACCTTTCTTTTTCTTTTTTTTTCTTCCAGAATTGGATATTAGAATCGAACTTCATGCATATGCACACAGGAAGCCCCTCCGGAGTATGAGGCTGGGACGATGGTTCCCTTCCTCCAAAAGGGTGCATTTGTGCTCGATTACTTTTTCCCATCATGCATAGCAGATCGATAGTGTTGGCGGAACGCTTGTTGTCCAGCTGGAACCATTGTGCGCTGTGAAATGTCGTTGAAGTGGCGGTCAGGTGAGGGAGAGACAGGGTTTGTACTGTACACAGACATGCTCCATGGTTTTTGTTTGTTTGGTTGTTTTTGTCTTTCAGTGCACCTTATCAATAAGAAGGAACGATGATGAGGCAGGCTCGCCCACATGGGCGGGGGAGATCACGAAAGGAGAGACGTGGGGAGGGGGTGGGGTGGGGGTGGGGGGCTGAATTAATTTGCCACTATTGATGGATTGGTTCTGTGATACGTTTTCCATGAACCCCTCCCCACCTACCCCCACCCTCTCTCACTCTTTCTCTCTCTGTTCTCTCTCTCTCCTCATCCTCTCTCTCTCTCCCCTCGCTCTCTCTCTGGCTTCCTGTTTGTCTGTCTGTCTATCTGTCCGTCTGTCTGTCTGTCTGTCTGTCTTGTCTCTGCTTCTGGTCTGTCTGTCTGTCTGTCTCTCTCTCCTCTCCATCTCGCCTCTCTCTCCTCTCTCCCACATACCATACACACCACCACACACACATACACACACCACACACACACACACACACACACACACACACACACACACCAGTGTTTTACCAGAAAGTCTTTCCCTTACCTCGCTCTGCCGGCCATGTTAGGGTAAAACCACAACGGGGTGCCTACACACACACACACACACACACAACACACACACACACAACACACCGTACACAACACACACACACACACACACACACTTTCAGTTCTTTATCTCCTCAGTCTCTCTCTGGTGTACTGTGTGTCTGTGTGTCTGGCTGTTTCTCTCTTCTGTATGGCATGTACTGTATACGTACCGCCTGTTTACCTCGTTTCACTGCCGTGTGACGCGCACCCAGCATGACAGCAAAATGGCGTGGCTGGCAGATATTTCTGGTCCAGTCCATCACATCTCCCGGGCAATGATTGAAAACAAAATCCTGTCTGTAAATTACTTTCTCCTGATAAGACAGAGCCATTGCACATGCCAGGCATCTTGCTGAGCTCCCGCAGCAGAGGCTTGAGTTCTTGTCCGAGTTTACACCTGGGAAAAAGAACATCCCCCCCTAAACCCCCGCTTAGCTTTCGACATGTGTGTGGCAACTTATCTTGTTTATCTTAAGGCCCGACCGACATAAGTTTCGTAATCGATGGAAAGGGCGTTCGCTCGAAGTCTGTGGGTATCATACGCAGATTTGCAACCCAGAGTTGGAAAGTGAAACTGGTTAGCTTTCAAGGAAGTGTGTGTCACCGCTATCAAATTCAAAGCTGAACACATCAGCAAGATCAGTGAGTTCCATCAAACATTACAGAGAAGTGGTATGTGAAAACAAAGAGAAACAAACGCCAACTGTAGGTGTGCTTGTCCTGTCCATATAACAAAGCAAATCTCATGTACGTTGATAATTTGAAATGTTAAAGGAGGAATGTTTAAAATCCGTTTTTATCTTGTCACGGCATGCTTGGCATTAACGTCTACCATTTGCATTTTCATATGTCCTCTAGTAATAGAAGAGCCATATGATCTTTGTTCTTTTCCAGATCACCTCAAATGTATTCTCCCCTATTTCTGTTTATATGATTAACTGATCAGTGTTTAATCGTGTTGTTTTCATCTCTTGTTTTAGTACACTTTGAAGTTCTCTCTCTCCTCAGGCTCTTTCGCTCTCCTCCTCGCCCTTCCTCCTCCGTTTCTCACTCAGCGGGGCCGCATCGCCTCACTCGCCTCGCCAAAAAAAGCCCTCTCTCTCTCGTCTCCAAGCACTCTCTCCACTTAAAAGCACACTGCACACACAACCACACAAACACAGAAAAAAAAAAAAAAAAAGACCACACAAACAGCAACCACACCCACGAAAAAAAAAATAGAAACAAGGGAAAGAAAAAAACACACAACACAACACACCACCACACACACACACACCACACCACCAACACACACACACAACGACCCAGTGCGCGCGCCGCGCGCGCGCGCGCAAACACAACAACCCACACCACACGCAACACACACGTACCGCCACACACTATACTCACACACACACACACACACACTACACACACACACACACACACACACCACACACACACACACAAAAAAAAAACACAAACACACACACACACAGTACACACACGACCACACAACACACACACACAACACACACACCACACACACACAACACCACACGCACTGCACGCACGCCGCGCACGCACGCACCAGAATATATTGTCATCAGCAGTTATTCAAATAAACAAAGCATATATGCATAGATTTCTTCTCCCTGCACACTCGTTTTGTAGGGAAAATAACTGAACCCAACATGCTGTGTGTATTGACTATGGTGCCTGTACATGCATGGTGTCACAAATATCTATTTATTTTCTAAGGATGTAAACACGTGAAGTACAGTTTTGTTCAGCAGTGGGACCGGTTTGTGTTCTTTTCAGGCTAACACATATCTGAGAGCGCGGTCCACACAGCACAAAAAAGTCGTCTCCATAACTTTCCAAACTGGTCAAACAATCTGACCTAACAGCAAAAAGAGGACAGACTGGAGAGGATTCAGATTTCTAGGCAGCATTTTCAGTAGGTCAGCGGTAGATTGAGAAACCTAAATGCAGAATTGTACACGCTTCATTAGGTAAAAGGGCCACGGTGCCCCTGCACAGGGTCACCTCAGATAATTGTCAATGGATCAGGGAAGCGGTCGATACTTCCAGATTGGGAGATTTCACGGTGTCTAAAATTAAATCTGCATCGTGGTCGAGTGAGCTTTTGACGGGGAAATCAAGTCTTATGCTCTCTATCTGAGTAAGCCTGCTTCCAGTTTCAGGTCTTCTGTGTATGTATTTGGCTTACAGACGACCTGACAGGCAGGGCTATGCCAGGGCTGCGTTTTGCCCATGCAGAACATTCTGTAGCTTTAGTGTGCCCTGCCTGGACAAACAGAAAGTTCGTGTGTAAACGGTTCAAACCGTTATGTCGCGACCCTCACAGATTGTCTGCCAGAGGGATTCAAAAGGCTGTGACGCGCATGAGGGATTCCGTGTCTCATGACTGTGTACTTATTTCGGATTTCGTTTGAGGCCTTTTTATTCAGCGACTGTACCAGCCCTGTTTATCATAATTATTTAAAAACTTTTTCGATCAAATTGTCCTCTTAGGTCGCTCAATAAGGAAGCTTATAATTTGCTGAAACCGACAACATTTCTAGTCACACTTCTCTCCTCTCCTCTCCTCTCTCTCTCTGCTCTCCCTCTCTCATCGTCTCTCCATCCTCTCCTCTCCTCTTTTCTCTTCTCTCTCTCGATAGGCCTGTTTTGAAAGATATGTTGTTTAGACAAGCGAACTGAAACTTATCTTATCAACGTCACAAAACCCCTCTGTCTGGCGACCTTCCAGCAGAGCTAAACTCAATGTATGATAGCAAAAACCAGTGCCCCTGTCATTGAGAAAACAATGCGTCGCACATCAGCATCACAACATACAGGTAATAGCACGGCAGTTTTATTACTCAGCGTCCTAAAGGCAGAGATACACGGTAGGAAACTCTTGCTGGAGAAGAAAAAGACAAATCGTGGTGCACAAGAGTTATCCTTCTTGTTTATCATTTCCTGTTTACTGTTCCCTGTCTCATTTCATACTTCCTTTCATTTCAGTCAAATCGATTGGCCCGTGCTTGTTTCTGTTCGACCATAGTTGTTGTTGCAGTGGGATGGTCTGGTACAGGGTATGTGGGCAAGCTTGGAACATCCTTTTTTAGGGATGCTTGTTTGTTGTTCTGTGTGCTCTGTGCTGTCATGTCTGCGAGGCCCATTCGGTGTCGTGGGCAGCATTCCTTTGGAGTTATGGGCGTGGTGTTTGTTTCTTCGTGGGACTAAGAGTTAACCTACGTGTTTACTATTTACTTTTTACTGTTTCCTGCCTCGTTTCATATTTATTTTCATCCTAAAGGCAGGCGACTGGAATATGTAAAATATGTGAATTACTTGATTTGTAACACAATATTTGAAAGGAAAATTATCAATACAGTCAAACACTTGTTAATGCCGCTAAAATGTATTGAAATTCCACTTTGGTTTTCAACACTGGTGCTAGCCGAAATAACTGAAAATCTCTGTACAGTCGTCAGATGATAATGAAATCCTGTGTAAATCATCAACTGAAATTTCGGGAAAGGGGAGGGGAGGGAGGGGTGTGTGTAGATTAAGACAGGTGAAATGGCCCCAGAAATAGAGAGAAAATTCGGTATTATCGGGCGCCAGAAAAGAACGAGTCAAAGAATGAGAGAAAAAGCGTGCGTGCGGGCCTGTGTGTGTGTGTGTGTGTGTGTGTGTGTGTGTGTGTGTGTGTGTGTGTGTGTGCGTGTGTGTGTGTGCGTGCATGTGCTGTGTGTGTGTGTGTGTGTGTGTGTGTGTGTGTTCTGTCTGTGCTGTGTGTGTGTGTGTGTGTTGTGTGTGTGTGTGTGTGTGTGTGTGTGTGTGTGCGTGCATGTGCGTGTGTGTGTGTGTGTGTGTGTGTGTCTCGTGCGTGCGTGTGTGTGTGTGTGTGTGTGTGTGTGTGTGTGTGGTGTGTGTGTGTGCGTGCATGTGCGTGTGTGTGTGTGTGGTGTGTGTGTGTGTGTGTGTGTGTGTGTGTCTGTGCGTGCGTGTGTGTGTGTGTGTGTGTGTGTGTGGTGTGTGTGTGTGTGTGTGTGTGTGTGTGTGTGCTGCATGTGCGCGTGTGTGTGTGTGTGTGTGTGTGTGTGTGTGTGTGTGTCTGTGCGTGCGTGTGTGTGTGTGTGTGTGTGTGTGTGTGTGTGTGTGTGTGTGTGTGTGTGTACCTGCCCCATCGTTTTCGTTCTTTCCAAAAACT
The DNA here is from genome assembly GCA_016801955.1 of Conus betulinus. Classification (NCBI taxonomy): domain Eukaryota; kingdom Metazoa; phylum Mollusca; class Gastropoda; order Neogastropoda; family Conidae; genus Conus; species Conus betulinus. Next base: position 3,272 of record JADBJO010003883.1, on the reverse strand, counting down.
TATTGATAAAGATGAAGGGAACAGAGGACATCTGGTGTACAATACAATTTCTGCTATTTTCCCTCACCAGTTTGACTTCTTCCAACTTCACTCACTGCCAACTAATTGTTCAGATGGACACAATACTTTCCGCCTGTCAAATCACCTGAAGCACGGATGAAAAGGAAATCAGTCAAAGAGAATCTTCCACAGATAGGAAAACTGTTTCAGTGTCTCATTACTCTGGAGAGCTTCTTGCGTGAACATGCCCGAGTTCCGCTCTGTAAGGAATGAATGTTTGCAAATTATGCATGATGCCCATGTTGCTTTCCTTCATTCTGTGGTGCATCTCCTGTCAGTGTGTTGCCCTTGGGAGTTGGTGTAGCTGGAAGCACACTTTGTCATCATGATCAATAACTAAACTATGCTTATAGAAGCTGACAGAGACTAAGTGGCTTCTCGACGATTCTGTGATCTGTCTCCTTCTGAGGGTAATGGATTGTGGATGACTGGTTGCAAAATGAGGGAACCAAAAAGATAGTTTTAGTATCAACAAGAAAACCACACATCGATAATGATTGTACAGAAGACTTGAAACAGAAAGAACGTGCGCGCAGTGTTCCGTTTAACCGGCGTTTCGTAGCAGTTTTGCGACATCTGGGGCAACATTCTGCACGACTGGCCGTCACCACCACATAAGGTCTTCTCTCTGTGTCTCTCTCGATCTCTCCTTATGTCTGTTCTGTCTGTAAGTCCCATCCTACTGCTCTCTCTCTCTCCCTACTCTCTCTCCCGCTATCTCCCTGACTGTTTGTGTGTGTGTGGGTGTGTGTGTGTGTGTGTGTGTGTGTGGTGGTGTGTGCCGTGTGTGCGTGTGTGTTCTTCACGCTCTATCTCTCACACGATAACCCCGTTCCCCCCCCCCTCCCCCCCTACACGCAAACACACACCCGTTGACGCCCCACTTACACATAATGCACACAAACACCGGACACCACACACAAACCACACAACACACACACACCCACACACACACAACAATACACCACCCACACAATATAGGCAACGCCCGCACACACACCCACCATCATACACACACGAACGCACGCCCACCCAAACTAGGCATATCGCATGCACACATGTGAAATAGTTTTCTTACCAACACCAGCAGCCAATGGATGCGTGATGTTTCGTGATTGATCTATGAAATAGTACTCCAGAAACAGGAAACTGATGAATGTTCGGATTATCTACTCATAAAAGCCCTGTGTCAGTCAAATCACGAGCGGTCTTGTTAATCCTGAACCTTTTGTACAAGAATGTCACATCATTTGCAGCATACATCCATGGTCGATTACTTTAATAGGAAGCAGAACTAACCGGTAAATTATTAAAATAATCTTTTTCCAAATTTACGGTATTCCGGTGTACTCTACAATGATGTCTGAGGTTACTATCAGCGCCTTAATACCGGACACAATGCCGCACGCACACGCAGCACACCACACCCCACACACACACCCACACACACTACACACACCCACCCACACACAACACAACACCCCACACCACACACACACACACACACCCACACACAAAAGCACCACACACACACACGCGCACCGCACTCCTAACACACCCTCACACACTCATCCACACACAAACACACATAACACACAAACACAGGCGACGGACATCCACAACACACCACACACACCACACCACACACACCACCACACACACATACACACCCAGCGCGCGCGCACCACACCCATGCAAACAATTGAATATCTTTTTGACAGCGGTGCAACAAACAGATGTCTTCATGTCGCAGGTGCATTGTGATGAATAATAAAACAGCGGTGACATCTGAATATTAGAATCATCCTCGACATAGACGTCTGTCAGTCGAACTTGATGCTCAATTTCTCGTTGATACAAAAAGTTTGTTAAAGAAAGAAAAACCACAGCCACACACACACACAAAAACACACACCACACACACACCCACAACACACACCACACACAATCATTAAATCACTCCTCTATTTGAATTACTCTCTCAGAGGACACAGAACAGCATGCCGGCAGCGATCAATTCTTAATCCTTCAATTGACACGATTCAAGCTTGTCATTCTCTCATGATGTCGGAGTTTTTACAAGTCAGTGTATCAAAGGACCGGAACAAAAGCAGGCATGCACATCAGTAGTAACACACTATCTCCACACGGCTTTCCACCTACCCTTCCCTTGAATTCTCAGAAGTGTCCTCAGAATGAGCGAATGCCATATGCATCGCAGGAAAGGCCCCACTGAGGAATGAGCCACGGGTAACAAATGTTGCCTGCTTCCAAATGGTACATTTCTCGGTTCTCCATTTTCTTTTCCATCTTTGCATCAGGTGACATGGATGGCGCAAAAATATTGTGCGCCGCGTCTCTCTCTCCTCTCTCTCTCTCATCTCCCACTCACACCTCGTCACCATCTCACGATCGTCTCCCATCGCTCTCTCCTCTCAGACTTCCCACCACCACCCTCTCTTTCCCTCCTCTCTGGCCTCATCTGTGCTCCGTCTCTGTCCTCTGTCTGTCTTCGCTGGCTGTCGGTGTCTCTCCTCTTATTGCTGACCACAAACCCCCTCTCTCAGAGGTCTCACCTCGTCCTTGCTCTTACCTCCCAAATCCATCTCTCATTCTCTCACTCACGGGAGCCGCCCATCTCCTTCCCGGCGTGCTTCTTCGCTCTCTTTGTTTTTCTTCGGTCTATCGTCCCGACGTCCCTCTCTCTCTCTCTCCCCCTCTCTTAAGCCTCTGGCTTCCTTTCTCTGTCTCTCTCTGTAACTCTTTTCTTTCTTTCCTTTCTGTCTCTCTCTCTCTCATCACTCTCCTCTCGTCTCTTCTCTTCTTACACACACACACCTCTCCTCTTCTCTATCCTCTCACCCACCATACCACACCACACACCCACCCCACACACACTCACGCACACCACACCACGCGCGCGCGCGCGCACCCGGCGCGCACCCTTACACACACAGCACTCCTCGCACATTAATACTCTTTCTCACATGATGGATCATGCGCACTTACCCACACACCACACACCCACACACACACACACACACACACACCACCACAGAAGCGTATCCGCAGCTAGCTACTGCTATATGTATTTTAAACGCGCTTTATACCTATGGCTGCCTTGATAATGACCCAGTCGTGCTGATAGATGGAGTGCTGAAACGCCCTGGTACATAAATAAATTTGCATTTTTTCCACCCTCAGAACCACCC
>JADBJO010003882.1:346227-348796 GCA_016801955.1 Conus betulinus | reverse complement strand
CAGACATAGGAACGCAGTTTGTATCTGGCACCATGCAGGAAGTGAACCGCCTGTTTAAACACAAAGGGTTTCACACACACGCCGACCACACACAAACCAATGGTTTTTAGCTGAAAGGTTTAATGGCAACATTATAAATAATGCTGAACAAAATGTAGGCAGCGAACAACCGTGCGAGTGGGACAGATACGTGCCAGCACTCCTGTTCGCGTATCGTGAGACGCCTCAAGAATCCCTTCAATCTTCACCATTTGAATGGCTACACACCAGGATAGTCCATGGTCCCATAAAGCTGTTGAACCAATGCTGGGTGGATGAGAGCAGACCGACCCTGACAAGAACGTCTGCAGAGTACATCACCGACTTACGAAACAGAATGGAAGAGACTGCAAACTCGCCAGAGAACATTTACACAATCCAATGCAAAGATACCATAAGTACTTTAACCAGAAGACAAAGAACAAGACTAATCTGGAAGGTGGGGGGAACCAAGTACTTGTACTACTACCAGAACACCACAACAAATTACAGCTTACATGAAAGGTCCATACCTTGTAACTGGATAAAATTGAACAGAGTAGACTACAAGTGTAGATTGGAGGGAAACAAAAGGTAATCCATGTCAGTCTGTTGAGAGAGTATCACAAAGATGAAATGAAAGAGGACGAACAAATTGCAGTAGTCATAAAAGAAGAAGATGTACAGGATTTGGACCCATACAAAACGGGTGAGTACATACCACTGTACCACTCAGAGCAATGGAAAACATACGAGGATGTGAACATCAGTGGACCAACTGACAGAAAAGGAAAAAAAGATTTAGTGAACATTACTGTCATCATCTGTGACGTCGTGAATCCTGTGACACTTGTCATTTGTCTGAACGCTACAAGTTAAAGAGACAAAGACGTCACTAGCTAGGTAGTACATATTGTATGTTTGTATTGTATGCGTGGTGTCTAGTCCCTGTACCGTGAGCATTGTGTTGTGTATTGTTTAATCCATCATCATCATCATCATCATCATCATCATCACAAACATTCTTTTGAATGAATAATAATTTATTTCCTTGTTGACTCTTTTTTTGTTTTGTTTTGTTTGTTTTTCAAAAAAGATGGAGAGTGGGGAATTGTGTTTGGTGTCTAAAGACCATTTTAACAACACAGTCGCAAGAAAATTGATAGCGCTATGACATTTCTATATGGAGCCACTGCACTACACCATCCACAGTGCCCTGACGTTGCGACAGAGAGAGAGAGAGAGAGAGAGAGAGAGAGGAGAGAGAGAGAATAGAGAGAGAGAGAGAGGTCTCAAACTGTGTGGCTTATTCCCTGATCTACTCGTAACCTGAGTTTTGGTTTTCCGCTCCACATCCATATCCATGTTGAGTTTGTCCATGGTGGATCAACAGAGGCAGAATTTTGTGAAACTGTTGTTGGATGGACGTTGTAATGGTAATAATGATAATGATGATGATGATGATGATGATGATGATGATGATGATGGTAATGATGGTGATGATGATGATAATGATGATGAGATAATAGTGATGGTAATAGTGATGATGATGATGATAATGGGGATGGTAATGATGATGATGATGATATGATGATGATGATGATGATGATGGTGATGGTAATAATGATGATGATGATGATGATGATGATGATATGATGATGATGATGGTAATGATGGTGATGATGATGATAACGATGATGATAATAGTAATGGTAATAGTGATGATGAGTGATGATGGTGATGTAATGGTAATGATGATGATGATGATAATGATGATGATGATGATGATGATGATGATGGTGATGGTATGATGATGATGATGATGATGATGATGATGATGATGATGATGATGTGCTGCTGCTCCTACTGCTGCTATTGCTGCGGCTGCTGCTGCTGATATTGAGGAGGAAGGAGGAAGAAGAAGAAGAAAAAAAAGAAAGAAGATTGATAATGCTAGTGGTGGTAGTAGTGGTGGTGGTGCTGCTGCCGTTGCTGCAGCTGATGATGGAGAGTACTTACACAGTGCCTATCCTCACTTAGAGACCAAGCTCGGAGCCCCTTATAGACTCACAATCTTCTTTACATGACACATGTATACTGTGCTCTCTCTCTCTCTCTCTCTCTCTCTCTCTCTCTCTCTCTCCTCTCTCTCTCTCTCTCTCTCTCTCTCTCTGTGTGTGTGTGTGTGTGTGTGTGTGTGCGTGTGTGTGTGGTGTGTGGTGTGTGTGTGTGTTGTGTGTGTGTGTGTGTGTGTGTAACAATTCAGTAGTGTGGAAAGCAAGTGTAGACTAACAATTCCTCCATTATTACATCCATGATTTGGCAAAATAACAACAACAAAAAAAAACAATAAAAAAGGAGGGGGGGGGGGGATGCAAAAAAAGAAAAGTAGGTAAATATAGATATAGACTCATTTACTAGAAGCATATGAGGGAACCCCTCTAACCCATCTTGAAGACAGAACCATTCATGTCACGCTTGCTCTGAGGCCTTTCGTCCGCTGGATCGGAATCGTCAGGGAGGCATGGCTGATTGCGTCAGTGTTCCCTTG
>JADBJO010003882.1:331227-338727 GCA_016801955.1 Conus betulinus | reverse complement strand
TTTTTTGGTGCAGAAAACTTGGATTTCATCTGGATGAAACATTGTGGTGTAGAGCAAGAGAGGTAATAAAAGAAACAAAATTAAGAGTTTTACACTGGAAGATACTTCATAATATCTACCCTACAAATATTGTTCTTTTTAAAATGAAAGTAAAAGAAAATAGTAAGAGTTCTTACTGTTATGATACTGTTGATTACATGGAGCATTTTTTCTATGATTAACCGGTAGCACGCAGTTTCTGGAGGTTTATAAAAAAGAAATTTATCTACAAACAAACATTAAGTTGAAATTATCTGTGACTGACGTACTGTTTGGCGTCACAATCTCTCTGCATTGCAAAAAAAAACCCCACCAATATATAAATCCTATTATTTTGATTAGTAAAATGTGCATTAGTATTTTCAAAAAGACAGACTCTGCGTTGCCTCTATAGTCTATTTTTGAACGAGAACTGAATATACGCAACATGTAGAAACTAACCGAATATTGTTCAACCCATTACAAATTTACTTCGCAAACAAACAAACATATAAAGAAAAAAACAGAACCTATCAGAGTGATAAAAAGATACAGATAAAGATAAGGTATCATTAAACTCATAATTATGAACCCAGACATATACTAGATTACACATTTGCTGATTTTTCTGTAAATAGAAACGTTGGTGATTGTGAAATGTTTGGTGATTCGGGCACGGTGGCCTGCGCCCCACGTTTGCGCGCGCGCGCGCACACAGTTACCGTCTCACTTCTCGGATTTCCTATTGTCTGCCTTGTGGTTTTTTTTTGCGGAGAACATAACAACTTGCGGGACAAGTGAACTGCCGCTGCCCCTCTCCCGCTTCACCCCGCCCCCTGCCCCCTCCCCTCTGTGGGCTCGCCTCTTTTCCCCTCTTTACCTCTCCCCGATATGGGGCCGTACATACATGTCGTCGGTAAACTTACTTCTACAACAAGATCACCTCCTGGGTACAAACCTTGCGGGTTCAGCACAATCTACTTTCGTGCCTGTATTCTTTGGGTTTTGTCTCGGTTTCTACCTGCGAAGTGTCCAGAGCGCAAAGGGTGAAGGTCAGATAAAAAGAGGGATTCCCTCCTTCTGCGCATGTCTTGAATAACCGCAAACGTTCTACGCATGTCCGTCGCATCAATGTTGTTGACAAAATGGCTTCCAAAAAGCGCGCCGTCTGCTTTACAGATGCGGAGGTTCTTGTCCTCTTGCAGGCCATTAGAGAGATGACCGACAAGTTCTGTTGTGTAGGATAAATACTAGCAACATGATCCGTAAAAAGACTGAAGCGTGGGCGAGAGTTGCAGCTGATGTGTCAGCCTTGGGCGTAGCGTTGCGCACAGTGACGGGGGTGCGCAACAAATGGAGAGATTTAAAGGAGGTGTTGTGGCAGAAGGCTGCCGCTTCGAAGACTGGGGGTGGGCCTCCGCAGAAACTCCACCCATTCACTGACTTAGTGAACGCCATCCTGGGTGAGGGCTCTGCACTGTCATCTGGCATTGCAGGTATGTAGCATGTACGCTGGAATGTGTGTATTTCAGTGTTTCTGTGAATGATTTGGGTGTCACATACTGTTCTTTGTGATCTGTATCACTGTCCATCTGTCATTCTGTGCCTTGTGTGAAATGTGTAACTGTTACTGTTGTCAATGTCACTAGTCAGTTTAATGTCAGACTGTGACATCTTTCATCATTATTGTTTTTTCTTCTTTTGACAGGCTAACATGACACTGTAAAAGTGTAATCAATGATCAGTGTGTAACAGAGAGTGAGACTGACTCTCTCTCTCTCTCTCTCTCTCTCTGGCTGTGTGTGTGTCATAGTGTCGTTGTGTTTTGCGTGTGATATGATTCCTGCAAAGCCCCCCCCCCCCCCCCCCCCAAATGTTGGACTGCTGCTTAGTTATCTATCATTTAGCTAAGATGCTTTCATAGTTTCCCAATCATGACATGATATATGATAGACTACAAATGAAGTAGAAGAACATTAGTCCAGTATTTTTCCAGTATAGAATGAAGGTGTTCCTCTACTGATATACACAGTTATAATATCTGAAGGAATTCAAAAAAAACAAGTTATATGATGTTACATGTTAATACTAAAGTGCATTTTTCTTGTGTGTGTGTGTGTGTTTTTTTTTTGTTTTTTTTCAGGGGTGGGGTGGGGGGGGGGGGGTGGGTGCTAAACAATGTCTTATGATTGATATTATGTATTTTTTGTCTTTTGCAGTGCACGGGACAGATTCAAGCAGCACCTAGACTTGAGAGTGTGTGAGTATTTTGCCTTTTCTTTATTTTTTCTTTCCAACTGTTCATTCATCTACTACAATGTAGTGAAACACAGAGGCACCTGTCTTGTCAGCTTTTCTCTGTATTGTACCTTTTATTGTGTTAATAATGTTGAACTCAAATGTTAAACTGAATCTCAAATAGCCTACACACATACACATACACTTACACAAACACATGTGTATGTTGATAGTATAGATATGTTTTCAGTGTTGTGGAGCCCATGGGTGATAACTACTTCTTTCTTCTGTCTCACAGTCACAATCAGTCTCCTTAGACTTCATTTCCTTCATTGTTAGCTACATTTGATGATTTTATGCTGCTTCCAGAAAACATTCAGGCAAAAAGCTTGTGTGATGTGAAGATGTAGAACTGAGGCTGTGAATGGAAGGCATACAGAATACACAAACAGATTTTAGTTTGGTTTTATAGCATTGGTTCAGTTTGTACTTGTATGCTTTGAAGCCTTTAGCCTGTTAGTTTGTCACTCCCATGAACATGCTTTGAAGTTTTCTGGCCTAAATCATTCTATGGTAAAGTATGTTGAGTAGATACTAGATATACTGTGACCAATGTTTGTCCAGTAGATATATCAAGGTGTTGATGGCTTCCACTTTAACAAAGTGATTGCATAGGGCTACTCTGTGATAGTATATACTGTAGTCACAATGTCTTCTTCCACTATGTTATACGGATTACAATCCTATTCTTCGGCATATTATATGTGATATTACTTTAGCAGTATAGATCAGCAAAAATGTTGATTTACATACTTCTAAATTGTCTTATCAATTAAACAAGCAGACTAATGTATTACTGTTAGTGCATTCATTGATAACTATTAATCATTCTCAAGAGGTGAAAGACTGTGCAATAATTGATAAAATATATTTTCAGCAGGTGAAAGATATTTGAAAGTTTGGAGATGACCGAGAGAGAGGTGGGGAGGAGGGGGTTGTTTGGATCAAATGATTTAATCAATGTGTTGGCGAGGTGGAGAGAAAGAGAGAATCTATGTGCACGCCATTCACTCCAAGTTGTGAATGGGACGCATTTAAAGACCCCCTAGGTGGTGATCATTTACCATAGTTATTTCCATCAAAGCAAAACAAACAATTTCTGATCTCACAAAAGATCAATTCCCAAAATGTAACTACAACAAAGCTGATTGGGAGATTTGAGAACATGCTTTCTATCTGCCATTACGAGGAGATTATGGTTGATGATGCTGATACAAGGTACATGAAATTAATTCATACTGTTTTGCGTGCAGCTGAGCTTTCAATCCCTAAATGTAATCCTGATAAAACATGAAAATATGGAGGAAATGTTTGGTGGGAATGTTTCTGTAAAGAAGCAAGAGAACAAAACATGGAGGCTTATAAAATCTTGAAAATAAAACAGATCCAGAAAAGATTGCTGAAAAAAAAAAGCAAAAAATCACAGTAATAGAGTGAATGAAAAGGAAAAGGAAGAATATTGGGCAAATTTCTGCGAAAATGAGCTTTCAAAATCACAAAGATTTCCAGAAAATTTTGAAAAAAATAAAAGAAATGAAAAATGGAATGTCTTCCTGGGTATCCCTTAAAATGGGAAAATAACGATTTTCCTTCCAATTTTGAAAAGGCTGAAGCATTTGCAGATGCATTTGCAAAAAATAGTAACTTTGAAGGCCTCTCAGAAGAACAAAAACTGCTTAGAGAAAAAATGGACTAAAACAAAGACAATGAAAGAGTCCCAATAACAATCACTATACAAATACTCCTATTACTTTTCAGGAAACAAAAGATGCAATTTCAAACCTTGTATCATCAAAGAAAAAATCAGCGGGACCAGATGCAATTTCCAATGAAATGATAAAGCATTTACCAGTTAATATAAAACTTTTTTCTAAGTTGATTTTTATCACAAATGCTGGTTTGAAGGGATTCAGCCATCTTTATGGAAACAATCTACTGTTACCCCTATTCCAAAGGAGGGAAAGTCAAAATCAGATGAAAATAATTACAGACCTGTCACTCTTACATCACATGTGGGAAAACGTATGGAAAATAATAATTCTAAAAAGGCTTGAACACCTCTGTGAAAAAGATGGTAAAATACCAATACAACAGGTGGGTTTTAGAAAAGGTAAATCATCAGTTGATCATTTAGTAAAAATTACCACACAGATCAAACATCAGTTTCCACATAGGAAAAACGTACTTGCCACTTTTTTTGACATCAGAAAAAGGCCAAGTTTGGCATTCAAAACTTCTAAACAAACTCAGATCAATAGGTATTTCAGGCTGTATGTAAGAACAATACAGACTAAGGCTGGTAATGCCTACTCTAATCAAAGACGTATACAGATGGGAATCCCACAAGGAGGTGTAATATCCCCAATTCCTTTCAACATTTCAATGCATGATCTTCCAAAAAGTGGTCTCAAACAATGTCGAGCTAGTACAATATGCGGATGATATTTGCATATGGATGAACGTTACTCTAAAAAAGCTTACACCTATTAGATCAATTAACTATATCAAAAAGGTGTATCAAAATGAACTAGACAAAATCAGCAAATATGTGATTGAAAACAGACTAACCCTTTCACAGGAAACAAATTCGCATATGGTTCTCTTGAACTCTGGTTACGATCCTAAACCTCTACCCTCTTTTCAAATAAATGGAATGCCATTTGAATATGAAAAAAAGTTGCTAAATTTCTAGAAGTAAGCCTGACTTCTAAATTGAATCAGAACTACCATTTGGAAAATATTCTGACAAAAGCCAGAAAAGGATTAAATTTATTAAAATGATAAGTCGACTGTCGTGAGAAAAAGTTAGTAAGGTATTGATTCATTTAGCAACTGTGCTTGTAATATCAGAATTATCTTATGCTCAAGAAATATTCTTTTCAGCTCCAAAATATTTGATAACAAAGATGCAAAGCATCGATAGCAAAGCTTGTAAGATAGCTCTTGGTGTCCCTGCCCATGCCTCAACACTAAAAATCTACAAAGAAATCGGAATTTTGCCTTTTGCCGAAAAATATGAAATTTCCTTCAGCAAAATATATATTATGGAGTCATTCAACACAAAATTCATGTAACAAGGAAACTGGTTTAAAATCAGATACACATTTTCCAAAGTGAGCACAGAGTTTTGACTCTGTACAAACTCTAGGCTGCTATACATCCCAATTATTTACAGATGCTGGTGTTGAACCCCAAACAGTAGCACCTCAAACGAGTTACAGTAATATTCCTCAATGGGAGCTTAGTAAGGCTAATTACGATATTTATTATACAGATTTAAGAAAAAGTGATGGGACCATGTCGTGAACATATATCAAGGCACATATAAGTGAAAATTATATAAATCATCTTAAATATATACAGACGGTTCTCTACTTGAAAACCAATTATCAGGTGCTGCATTCATTATTCCATCATTAAAAATGGAGAAATCGTATCACATTGGGAGAAATTTCTCTGTATTCACAGCAGAGCTAATTGCCATTATTATGGCACTGAACTATCTTCTTAGTTTTCCATATTCGATATTTCAAATATTATTTTGTGTCGATTCTAAATCTGTCTTACAAGCTTTAAAATATTCTCATACAAGAGAAGAGAGGAGAAATGATATCAGGGATATACATTTAATTCATTTTTTGTCTGTACGTGGTTCTTCTATTGACTTTTGTTGGATTCTATCACATTGTGGTTCAGCAGCAAATGAAAGGGTTGATCGTAGCGAAAAATAGTGCAGCTAAGGAAAAGAGCTTTTCAAAAATAAGTATTCCTTTATCTTTATGAAAATTTATAGCCTTTTAGGTAAAACATCATGGGATTCGGTGATACGAAGACAAAAAGATTGTCCCCAAACATAATAAAGGACAACAGGGGGAAAATTCTTTAAGAAGCTTGTAAAATATGAAACGGGACACAATCTCCATCAGCAACGGATTTTTGAAGAGTCTGATCTTTAGACTCAGACTTGATGCATACAAAACAAAATATTGTTAAAAAAAATCTCACTTGCATTTGTGGCCAAAATATTACACAATTACATGTCATCTTTCTTTGCGGAAATACTAGAAAAAAATATTACCTACTTGGTTATTAATTTTGAACCCATCAATCGCGAATTTTTTGGGCATTTTTGGGAACGAAGTGAAGGCTATAGAAGTTGTTAGGGCAATCGTTAAGAATCCAATTGGACATTTACTTTGATTCTTGAGTTATTGGTTTGATCTATTTTCTTGTTATTTCAATGGTGAAAATTGTTTTGTTTCTTTGAAAATGTTCAGATATGAATCCAGGCTAAAGTAGTTTACTGTTATGTTGGTAGATTAGAATGGGGTTAAAGTGATGGTCACTTATTGGTATCGCATTAATTAAATAGACCATGCATGCAAAGATTAGCATACTACACTACCTCAACACTCCATACACTTTTAATGACATTTTTAAAACAACATACACATTTATGCCCCCCCCCCCCCCCCCACACACACACACACACAGACAGACATGCACACAAACACACACGACATACACACAAACAGGCCCCTTTTACATGTTTTTTTTTTTGTCTTTGTTTGTTGTTTGCCTGCTTGTTTGTCTCTTGTTTTTGTCTAAGATCGCTGTAAAGTGGATAGGCATTCAATTAAAGAGCGAACGAACACACATGCAGGCAAACACACACAAACTTACATTGTTGTATGAAACAGTTTGTTTGTTGTCTATTGAACAACAACAACAAATTAGCAATCACCATTTTGTCCCCTTTTCTTTTCTGGCAAACAAAGCCAGAAACGTTTTTGCGGTAGTGAGACCCCATGACAAAAATAAATGAAAAGTTGAACGTAGCATTGATAAAACCAAATATTTCAGTAACCCAGACCCCTGCCAAAAAAGAGATGTGATGACTTTGACCAGAATTGAGTTTCGGGAAAAAACAGGTTGCTAAAGCGAATGACAGTGAACGGAATATAACACACAATCAAGAAAATAGAGTTTCCCACAATTATTTTCGTCAGAGCCAATTCCTTGGCTGAGATGGAAGACGACGTTCCTGATCTCCACATCACTGCCTGACGTAATTTCACGATCGTAATCATGGTTGCTGACGTCACCACAGCCGTTTCTGCAGCGGGCAGACCCAAACCAAACACGGTGCCATGGAGACCATTGATGAATTGTTTGTGTCGTTTT
>JADBJO010003882.1:318727-323727 GCA_016801955.1 Conus betulinus | reverse complement strand
AGAGATGTTAAAGACGATGGTTGAGAGATGTTGAAGACGATGGTTGAGAGATGTTAAAGACGATGGTTGAGAGATGTTAAAGACGATGGTTGAGAGATGTTAAAGATAGTGGAAGGATAAACATGTGCTCCATCTATTAATGCCAGATTTAGATTTCCGCCCTGCGGTCGCCTCACGTTGACTAGTCTAATATCACCATTGTTGTGAACAGACGTTAAATTAAATCAATCAATCAATCAATCAAGCCTCACGTTGAATCTGACTTTTCAGGGCTGTCATACTCACACACGAATAAAAACAAACAAACCAAACCAAACCAAACGTGACATCACAAAACAAGTCAAACCGTCGGGAAAAAAAAAACAAAACTGACTGAGTCACGAACAAGAACCAAACATTAAAATGCATTTGCGTCATTGGTATTTTAACTGTTGACATACAAGGAGGGTAACTCTTGCTCCCATGATGAAATGAACTGACGCCCATAACTCCAAACCAGTGCTGCTTACGACACCGAATCGCCTGGCAGAAATGACATTTTTGGAGTTATGAGCGGCTATTCATCGTCATGGGAGAAAGAGTTACCGTACTTGTTCGTTAATTACTGTTAACTGTTCCCTGTCTCATTTTCAGATTTCCCTTCATCATAAACTATTGACATCTGCAGGTTTCTGAAGTAGGATGTGTTGAGAGCGTCGGACATTCCCCTTAGATTTACACTTCAATGGGGGAAATCAGTGGAAAAGAAAAAAAAAAAAAAAACTTCCAGTGCCACAGAAGCGTACGACAAAAACAAGACACTGCTGAATGGACAGCAAGTGCCCACCCATGATAATGTGTACAATTTTCACTAACAGCCAGATAACAACAACAATAATGACAATGACAAAGCAGCAGCAGCTGCAGCAGCAGCAGCAGCAACAACAACAACAGCCGCAACAATAAAAATCTCCCATGTCATAAACTGCTACGAAAGACAAAAAAAAATAAATAAAATAAATAAAAAAGGGAGGGGGGGGCGGGGGGGGGGGGGGGGGGGGGGGGGGGGGGGGGAAGGAAGAAAAGTAGGTAAATAAAGATATACACTTCTTCACTAGAAGAATATGGGGGAACCCCTCTAACCCATCTTGAAGACAGAACCATTCATGTCGCGCTTGCTCTGTGTCCTTTCGTCCGCTGGATCGGACTCGTCAGGAAATCATTGCTGATTGCGTCTGTGCTCCCTTGGCATCAAATGGAGATATACCACAGTCTCTAATTCTGTGGTATTCTCATTTCCAAGGGTTCAAAAATGGAATCCAGTGGCACCCCATAGCAGCCAGTGAAGGGTAGAAAAGTAAAACGCAAAGAAAGTGTGGTCAGGAAATAAATTGCTGAAAAACTAAAATCATTATACAAACAGCATAAAATGCAGGGGATAATCCTGGAGCCTTTGCTTGAGGATCCTTAAGGGTGGACAGTGGTTGGGAACCTAGTTTGCTGAAAAAATAAAATCATTATATAAACAGTGTAAAATGTAGTGGACAATCTTTGAACCTTCGCTCGAGGATCCTTTAAGGATGCATAGGGGTCAGGGAATAAGTTGAAAAACTAAACTTATTATATAAACAGCATAAAATGCAGGGGACCGTCTTTGAGCCATCACTTGAGGATCCTTTAAGGATAGATAGTGGTCAGGAAATAAGTTGCTGAAAAACGAAAATCATTATATAAACTGTGTAAAATGTAGGCGATAATCTTTGAGCCTTCGCTAAAGGATCCTTTAAGGATGCAAGGGAAGTCAAAAGATTTTAACAGTCAGCTCCACCATTTGACAACTCAAACATTGTCAGTGACGTAATTTCTGATAGCAGCTAAGAATTGTGCAGAACAGCTTTTTATCTGATCTCGTAAGATACATATACACAGTCGACCAGCGTGTGGCCTCCCTCGTAAATACAAGGTATGGTGTCTGCAGCACATGCTGATTCCGAAGCTCCTTTCACCTCTGTTTATATACAGTATCAGCACAAGCACAGTGTCAATGGAGGCCACAATCAGCAAGTACACATGAAAACAGCTGGGGTGTCCCGGCCGTCTCATAGACGTTACGCTCTACCGCCACCAAGAAAACTGAAAATATCAATGATGTCCATTTCTCTCAGTGGTTTTCTGAGCCTCAGACGGGCCAGTTGCTGCGCATTTGTTTTTGACAGCTCCAATGTCATTATTAAATAGAGAAAAATAGGCATGCACCCTCGTCAACACCTCTCCTGCGACGTCGTCGACCAGTCTGTCCTGTGATTCAACGGCCCATCCCTACATGTGACAAACCAGTCACCCTGTGTTCTCCATTAACTACACACATGCGTGATGCTCAGTTTTTTCATGACTAGGTAGGCTAAGACACGAGTCTTTAACCCCATACCCACCCCTCCTCCACCTTTTTTTTTTTTTTTTTAAAGCTTGCACAAGCAATCTATTTTTTTTTCCCAACTGTGCGCTTTTCACAAATAACATACATACATAATCACCAGAAACTTGGGCACATGCATGCAAGCAAACACACACACACACACACACACCCACACACACACACACACACACACACACACACACACACACACACACATACACACACACACACACACACACACACACACACACACACACACGCACGCACGCACGCACTCTCAAACACACACTCTTACAACATACGCATACATGCACACATGCACGCGCCTGGGCGCTCTCTCTCTCTCTCTCTCTCACACACACACACAAACACACACACACACACACACACGCGCACACACGCACGCACGCACGCACGTATGCACGCACACACGCACGCATGGACACACACACACACACACACACACACACACACACACGCGCGCGCACGCACACACACACACACACACACACACACACACACACACACACACACACACACACACACACACACACACACACACACACACACACACATACACACGCACACGCCTAGGACGCACGCATGCACACATACAGCACGAACGCACGTAATGTCAAGCGACTAACTTCTGAAACGTTACTAGTACTACTATCTTCCGAAAACACTACTATAATTGTCATAAGATAGTAGTAATACTACTAACTTATAAAAATGATAGTAGTGTTTTCAGAAGATAGTAGTACTAGTAACGTTTCAAAAATTTAGTAGCTTGGCATTGCGACTAATTAGTGAAATGAGCCCTGTATGAAATCATGTCCTTTCTTAGTATTATTACTATCCAGGGTCACTGATCGATGGTCATTTGGCCTGTTTTCATCGCTTGACTGCTAATCAGTATAGTACAGGCTCATGTGAACACTTTATGACGTTGCTGACCAATGGTCAGTGTCATTGACCAGTGGTCATTTTTGCCCAATTTCCACTGTTTGATAGCTAGTTAGTGTAGAAAGAGTTCATGTGAACAATTCATGTTGTGGTTGACAAGTTGTCAGTGTCATTGACCAGTGGTAATTTTGACCCAAATTCACTGTTTGACAGCTAGTTAGTGTAGAACGAGTTCATGTGAAGAATTTATTACGTTTCTGACCAGCGGTCAGTGTCACTGACCAGTGATCATTTTGACCCAATTTCACTGACTGCTAGCTAATGTAGAACGAGTTCAGGTGAACGATTCATGACGCAGGTGACCAGCGGTCAGTGTCATTGTCCAGTGGTCATTTTGGCAAAATTTTACTGTTTTGACAGCTGGTTAGGGTAGAATGAGTTGAAATTAGGCAAAAACTACCACTGGTCAAGGACACTGACCACAGTCATCAACTTCATAAATTGTTCACCTGAACTCGTTCTACACAAAGTAGTTGTCAAACAGTGATTTGGGCCAAAATGACCTCTGGTCAGTGATATTGACCACTGGACAGAAACGTCATAAATTGTTCACATAAACACGTTCTACACTAATAGGCCAAATGACCATCGATCAGTGACCCTGGATAGTAATAAAACTAAGAAATAGGACATAATTTCACACAGGGATCATTTCACTAGACAGTGGTAATGCCAAGCTACTAACTTCTGAAACATTACTAGTACTGCTATCTTCTGAAAACACTACTATAATTTTCATAAGTTAGTTAGTATTACTAACTTATGAACATTATAGTAGTGTTTACAGAAGATAGCAGTACTAGTTATGTTTCAGAAGGTAGTCGCTTCACACACACACAGACACACGCATGCAAACACACACACACACACACACACACACACACACACACACACATCACACGCTGTCCCAAGATTTTTGCAGTCACCAAGTTCAAACGCTGTACAGTTCTACCATCACCATGACCAGACTAACAAGATCCCGAAGTCTAGGAGGTCGTACAACCACCACGGCAAATCAGGACGTTCCGGGACTACAAGAAAAATTAGAAAAAGGAGCGTGTCTTCGAAAACAGGTTTTAAATCGAGAACATCAACAAAACCGTCGGAAACAAGAAGCTGCTCAATCAAACGGGAAATCTGAAGACACAATCAGTTATCGAAACTCTTTGTGAACGAGTCTCATGTCTGGAAATCCGTGTGCAAAATCAAAATGAATTGATTGCTGACATGAAATTAGCACTGAAAGACGTGGTTGCCAAGGACACCGCGACGACCAGCAACTCAACTCCGAACAATAGAGGAAATGTTCGAACTTACGCTGAGGCAGCTAAGGCAGCTCCAAAATCTTCTGCCGCTGGTACTAAACCAGCAAAAGTAGAAAACAGGCCTAACACGGCAGGAAGAACACGGCATTTTGTCTCTGCCGATTCTGAAGAAAAGAACGCGTGCAATGTTTCTAAGAAATCTGACGTAAACACTACATCTCCTGACGTCAGTCTACAATCACGAAAAGGACCTTCGTTCCACAAAGAAGAACAAGATCTTCCGAAGGTCACAATACTGCACGACTCGGTGTTGAACGGAGTTGATGCGGACAGACTTGGGTATTCCTATGGTTTCGAAGCTCTAGCATATAAGG
>JADBJO010003882.1:314318-315441 GCA_016801955.1 Conus betulinus | reverse complement strand
TTCCATTTTTGAACCTTGGAAATGAGAAAATACCACAGAATTAGAGACTGTGGTAATCTCCATTTGATGCCAAGGGAGCACAGACGCAATCAGCAATGATTTCCTGACGAGTCCGATCCAGCAGCGGACGAAAGGACACAGAGCAAGCGCGACATGAATGGTTCTGTCTTCAAGATGGGTTTAGAGGGGTTCCCCCATATTCTTCTAGTGAAGAAGTGTATATCTTTATTTACCTACTTTTCTTCCTTCCCCCCCCCCCCCCCTACCCCAACCCCACCCCCCCCCCTCCCTTTTTTATTTTATTTTATTTATTTTTTTTTGTCTTTCGTAGCAGTTTATGACATGGGAGATTTTTATTGTTGCGGCTGTTGTTGTTGTTGTTGCTGCTGCTGCTGCTGCAGCTGCTGCTGCTTTGTCATTGTCATTATTGTTGTTGTTATCTGGCTGTTAGTGAAAATTGTACACATTATCATGGGTGGGCACTTGCTGTCCATTCAGCAGTGTCTTGTTTTTGTCGTACGCTTCTGTGGCACTGGAAGTTTTTTTTTCTTTTTTCTTTTTCCACTGATTTCCCCCATTGAAGTGTAAATCTAAGGGGAATGTCCGACGCTCTCAACACATCCTACTTCAGAAACCTGCAGATGTCAATAGTTTATGATGAAGGGAAATCTGAAATGAGACAGGGAACAGTTAACAGTAATTAACGAACAAGTACGGTAACTCTTTCTCCCATGACGATGAATAGCCGCTCATAACTCCAAAAAATGTCATTTCTGCCAGGCGATTCGGTGTCGTAAGCAGCACTGGTTTGGAGTTATGGGCGTCAGTTCATTTCATCATGGGAGCAAGAGTTACCCTCCTTGTATGTCAACAGTTAAATATACCAATGACGCAAATGCATTTTAATGTTTGGTTCTTGTTCGTGACTTAGTCAGTTTTGTTGTTTTTTCCCGACGGTTTGACTTGTTTTTGTGATGTCACGTTTGGTTTGGTTTGGTTTGTTTGTTTTTTATTCGTGTGTGAGTATGACAGCCCTGAAAAGTCAGATTCAACGTGAGGCTTGATTGATTGATTGATTGATTTAATTTAACGTCTGTTCACAACAATGGTGATATTAGACTAG
>JADBJO010003882.1:301818-306818 GCA_016801955.1 Conus betulinus | reverse complement strand
CATCTCTCGCATTTTGTCCACCATTATTGCCACTGAAAGATGCCTCTGTGTCATCAATCCACTCAGATTCCAAACTTTCCTACGTACTCAAACTATGGCGGCTATCATCATTGTCATCAGTGTCGTCGTAGCATGTTTATATTTCATCGTAGTGTATAGATATCACATAGGATGTTTTTATGACTCTCTCTCAGGGGCAGTGATCACGACATTCATTGACGGATCGTTTTACAAACGACACAAACAATTCATCAATGGTCTCCATGGCACCGTGTTTGGTTTGGGTCTGCCCGCTGCAGAAACGGCTGTGGTGACGTCAGCAACCATGATTACGATCGTGAAATTACGTCAGGCAGTGATGTGGAGATCAGGAACGTCGTCTTCCATCTCAGCCAAGGAATTGGCTCTGACGAAAATAATTGTGGGAAACTCTATTTTCTTGATTGTGTGTTATATTCCGTTCACTGTCATTCGCTTTAGCAACCTGTTTTTTCCCGAAACTCAATTCTGGTCAAAGTCATCACAATCTCTTTTTGGCAGGGGTCTGGGTTACTGAAATATTTGGTTTTATCAATGCTACGTTCACTTCTTCATTTATTTTGTCATGGGGTCTCACTACCGCAAAACGTTCTGGGCTTTGTTTGCCAGAAAAGAAAAGGGGACAAAATGGTGATTGCTAATTTGTTGTTGTTGTTCAATAGACAACAAACAAACTGTTTCATACAACAATGTAAGTTTGTGTGTGTTTGCCTGCATGTGTGTGTTCGTTCGCTCTTTAATTGAATGCCTATCCACTTTACAGCGATCTTAGACAAAAACAAGAGACAAACAAGCAGGCAAACAAAACAACAAAGAAAAAAAAAAACCATGTAAAAGGGGCCTGTTTGTGTGTATGTCGTGTGTGTTTGTGTGCATGTCTGTCTGTGTGTGTGTGTGTGTGTGGGGGGGGGGGGGGGGGGGGGGCATAAATGTGTATGTTGTTTTAAAAATGTCATTAAAAGTGTATGGAGTGTTGAGGTAGTAGTGTAGTATGCTAATCTTTGCATGCATGGTCTATTTAATTAATGCGATACCAATAAGTGACCATCACTTTAACCCCATTCTAATCTACCGGGCATAACAGTAAACTACTTTAGCCTGGATTCATATCTGAACATTTTCAAAGAAACAAAACATTTTTAACCATTGAAATAACAAGAAAATAAATCAAACCATAACTCGAGAATCAAAGTAAATGTCCAACTGGACTCTTAACGATTGCCCTAACAACTTCTATAGCCTTCGCTTCGTTCCCAAAAATGTCCAAAAAATTCGCGATTGATGGGTTCAAAATTAATAACCAAGTAGGTAATTATTTTTTTAGTATTTCCGCAAAGAAAGATGACATGGAATTGTGTAATATTTTGGCCACAAATGCAAGTGATGGCATTTTTTTACAATATTTTGTTTTGTATGCATCAAGTCTGAGTCTAAAGATCAGACTCTTCAAAATCCGTTCCTGATGGAGATTGTGTCCCGTTTTTATATTTTACAAGCTTCTTAAAGAATTTTCCCTTGTTGTCCTTTATTATGTTTGGGGACACTCTTTTTGTCTTCGTATCACCGAATCCCATGATGTTTTACCTAAAAGGCTATAAATTTTCATACAAGATAAAGGAATATTTATTTTTTGAAAAGCTCTTTTCCTTAGCTGCACTATTTTTGGCTAACCGATCAACCCTTTCATTTGCTGCTGAACCACAATGTGATAGAATCCCACAAAAGTCAATAGAAGAACCACGTACAGACAAAAAATGAATTAAATGTATATCCTGATATCATTTCTCCTCTTCCTCTTGTATGAGAATATTTTAAAGCTTGTAAGACAGATTTAGAATCGACACAAAATAATATTTGAAATATCGAATATGGAAAACTAAGAAGATAGTTCAGTGCCATAATAATGGCAATTAGCTCTGCTGTGAATACAGAGAAATTTCTCCCAATGTGATACGATTTCTCCATTTTTAATGATGGAATAATGAA
Organism: Conus betulinus; assembly: GCA_016801955.1. NCBI lineage: Eukaryota > Metazoa > Mollusca > Gastropoda > Neogastropoda > Conidae > Conus > Conus betulinus. The sequence continues at coordinate 304,793 of JADBJO010003882.1, read as the reverse complement.
TGCAGCACCTGATAATTTGGTTTTCAAGTAGAGAACCGTCTGTATATATATTAAGATGATTTATATAATTTTCACTTATATGTGCCTTGATATATGTTCACGACATGGTCCCATCACTTTTTCTTAAATCTGTATAATTAATATCGTAATTAGCCTTACTAAGCTCCCATTGAGGAATATTACTGTAACTCGTTTGAGGTGCTACTGTTTGGGGTTCAACACCAGCATCTGTAAATAATTGGGATGTATAGCAGCCTATAGTTTTTTGTACAGAGTCAAAACTCTGTGCTCACTTTGGAAAATATATTTCTGATTTTAAACCAGTTTCCTTGTGTACATGAATTTTGCGTGTTGAATGACTCCTAATATATATTTTGCTGAAAGGAAATTTCATATTTTCGGCAAAAGGCAAAATCCCGATTTCTTTGTAGATTTTTAGTGTTGAGGCATGGGCAGGGACACCAAGAGCTATCTTACAAGCTTTGCTATCGATGCTTGCATCTTTGTTATCAAATATTTTTGGAGCTGAAAAGAATATTTCTTGAGCATAAGATAATTCTGATATTACAAGCACAGTTGCTAAATGAATAATACCTTACTAACTTTTTCTCCACTCACGACAGTCGACTTATCATTTTTAATAAATTTAATCCTTTTCTGGCTTTTGTCAGAATATTTTCAAATGGTAGTTCTGATTCAATTTAGAAGTCAGGCTTACTTCTAGAAATTTAGCAACTTTTTTATATTCAAATGGCATTCCATTTATTTGAAAAGAGGGTAGAGGTTTAGGATCGTAACCAGAGTTCAAGAGAACCATATGCGATTTTTTTCCTGTGAAAGGGTTAGTCTGTTTTCAATCACATATTTGCTGATTTTGTCTAGTTCATTTTGATATACCTTTTTGATATAGTTAATTGATCTAATAGGTGTAAGCTTTTTTAGAGTAACGTTCATCCATATGCAAATATCATCCGCATATTGTACTAGCTCGACATTGTTTGAGACCACTTTTTGGAAGATCATGCATGAAATATTGAAAAGGATTGGGGCTATTACACCTCCTTGTGGGATTCCCATCTGTATACGTCTTTGATTAGAGTAGGCATTACCAACCTTAGTCTGTATTGTTCTTTCGCTTAAAATTGCCTTTATATAGTTTACATACAGCCTGAAATACCTACTGATCTTGAGTTTGTTTAGAAGTTTTGAATGCCAAACTTGGTATTGGTATTAAACCATTTTTTTCACAGAAGTGTTCAAGCCTTTTTAAAATTATTCTTTCCTGAATAAGTTTTCCCACGTGTGATGTAAGAGCGACAGGTCTGTAATTATTTTCATCTGACTTTGACTTTCCTTCCTTGGGAATAGGGCTAACAGTAGACTGTTTTCCATAAAGATGGCTGAATCCCTCAAACCAACATTTTTTGAAAAAAATAACTTAGAAAAAGTTTTATATTAAGTGGGAAATGCTTTATCATTTCATTGGAAATTGCATCTGGTCCCGCTTTTTTTCTTTGATCCAAGGTTTGAAATTGCATCTTTTGTTTCCTGAAATGTAATAGGGGCATTTGTATAGTGATCGTTATTGGGACTTTTTTCATTGTCTTCGTTTTTCATCCATTTTTTCTCTAAGCTGTTTTTGTTCTTCTGAGAGGCCTTCAAAGTTTACTATTTTTTGCAAATGCATCTGCAAATGCTTCCGCCTTTTTCCAAATTGGAAGGAAATTCGTTATTTTCCAATTTCAAAGGGTACCCAGGAAGGATTATTCCATTTCTCATTTCTTTATTTTTTTTTCCAAGTTTTCTGGAGATCTTTATGATTTTGAACCTCATTTTCACAGAAATTTGACCAATATTCTTCCTTTGCCTTTTCATTCACTCTGTTACTGTGGTTTTTGCTTTGTTTTTTTCAGCAATCTTTTCTGGATCTGTTTTTATTTTCTTGTTTTATCAGGATTAGATTTAGGGACTGAAAGCTCAGCTGCACGCAAAACAGTATCAACAAATTTCATGTAACTTGTATCAACATCATCAACCATCATCTCCTCGCAATTGCAAATAGAAAGCATGTTTTCAAATCTGTCCCAAGCAGCTTTTTATAGTTAAATTTTGGGATTTGATCTTTTGTGAGATCAGAAAATAGTGTGTTTTACTTTGATGGAAATAACTATCGGTAGATGATCACTGCCTAGGGAGTCTTTAAATGTGTCCATTCACAACTTGGAGCGATTGCAGCCGACATGAAAGTTAGGTCTATCGCTGACGCCCGATGATATGAAATATCCGGGATTCGAGTGACACTACCATCATTCAGTAGACAGAGTGAAGAGTCTACTACATTTTCAAGGAATCTATTATGCGTTATGGTTTTGCACTCATTATCCCAAAAGGGGGCGTGTAAATTGAAATCACCTGCAATCAGCCACTTATCGTTTTTGGTCTTGTAAAGTACGAATCCACTCTGTGTTTTGATTGTCAGGGCCTTTTGGCAAATAAACCGACAATATGTTCAGTATCAAAGATCCATGGAATTTTGCTTTTACTGCACGAGCATTTATGTTTTTAATGTCTTTTGAAAAAGGTGGATCAATTTCGAGGTATTCAACATTTTGTCGAATGTACAATGCGGTACCAACCCTTCCCGTTTCATCATTGTTTTGGTATATATGGTGGGTAGTAAAAGTTTTGGATTTTTGGAAGCTTGTGTTGATGTACATTAAGAGATTGTAATACTAATGCTTGGTAGATATGATCTGAAAGATGTTGAATCAGCTCATGAATATTTGTTGATATTGATCTGCAATTCCATTGCAGTATGTTTTACATTTTTCTGTCTTGTCATGTTCTTTATAATTGAATACTATTATTACCAGAATTTAGAAAGAAAAAAAAAGTAACAACACTAAATATACAACAAATTTCAACAAGAATAAATAGTGGGGGGGGGGGGTGGTGGTGGTGGTGGGATATTTCAG
>JADBJO010003882.1:281818-291818 GCA_016801955.1 Conus betulinus | reverse complement strand
TTGGTTCCACGTTTCTCTTGGCGGTTCGCTGACATTTATTTAAAGACCCCGTCACATACGCCATCATTTTCTGCCCGACCGGCTCCTACCCAGAGTTGAGTTTGCTGCGGACTCAGTTGGGAAGACTGGGACCACACAGTCGAGTTTCATCCACTTAATGGATGCGTTTTTGAGAGTGTTGCTCAAAATTCCTGACCAACACTGCAGGTGCCTGTATCTCTCGGGCCTGGTTGACGCCGGGGGATATATTATGAAAGGAAGCGTAGAGTACAGCCCTGTCATGTAGTCTCGGACCGAAATGGAAATCCGTATCATCATCTTAATCATCCTCATCATGTCATTGATCAGCATAAAAAAATGTCTCAAATTCTGTGGCCCTTCATGCCCTGCTCTCATGGTGACCTCAATTTCGATGTCTCTCCACGTCTGTGGCCTTGGTTTGGTTCCGTCGGGGTCACCGGTATCGGCGAGTCCATGGGGGCTGTCGTTGGACGGACGTGGTGGCGCCCTCCGGAGGGAGAGCTCACTCACGCCGGCTCCGCGACTAAGCAATTATTGTCGTCAGTAGGGGGCTTAGTAGGTGGTGTCCTGCGTATGTTAGATCAGAACAGGTGCCACTGAACACCACCGAAGTGACTCGGCAGCAGTGCAGTGTCTCCTCCGGTGGGGTTGCCTCTTGACGACTTGACATTGACTGCTCCCTGTGGATTGCCGGTGCCGGGGCTGCGGCGGCGGCGGGGCCGACCAGGCTGTGGCTGTGGACGGGGTGTCGGAATGAGCGGCGTGCCTCCCTCCCCATCCACACACCACTGTGCTGTATGTAGGTGGCAAGGTGGCCAGGTGGGTAACACCTTCGTCTTCAACGGTACATGATCCCAGGCCCTGAGTTCGTGTCCCCTACGGGGGCAGATCACACACACACATACACACGCGCGCGCGCGCGCGCGCGCGCGCGCACACACACACACACACACATAAACACACGCATGTTAGCACGGACGCATACGCACGCGGGCACACACACACACACACACACACACACACACACACACACACACACACACGCACGCACGCACACCCACCCACACACACATGCACACACTCATGCACGCATGCACACGCGCACGCACACACACACAACAGACCAACTTATACTTACTTATACAAGGCCATTCAGATGAGAGATTTGGCAACAATGCTATTTTGTTTACCCGCTTATGCTCGTTGTGGGTTAGCTGCTTATAACACATACATCTTCATTTAGAGGCGCTGCCTTTCTATCAATAAACAATTGTCTGTCTCTCTCTCTCTGTCTCTCTCTCTCTCTCTCCTCTCTCTCTCTCTCTCTGTGTGTGTGTGTGTGTGTGTAAACGCAAAGATAAAACCATTTTTGATAAGGTGAGAATGCCTGCTTTATCCTGATCCAAATTTTCGCCTGGGTGGCTTCATCAGATTTCTTCAGTCCTTACGATTTTCAGGTCGACTGGCCTCCATTTCCCGATCAGCCATTTTCAGCCGACAATGGAGGTGAAAGCACACTCAACCGTGGACAAAATTCTACTGGAAGAAAGCTTTGCTGATAACACTGCACACGCACGAGTGTGTTTTGAACTCGAATGGTGGCTGCGATTGTCTGACCCGGGACTGTGGTCAGTTTCAAAGTGAAGTAACTGCAGGCGGAAATTCAAATAAACAACAACAACAACAACAAAACTTTTTCCGTAGAGCGAAAGAGACAAACAAACTACAGGAGGAAACGCGACGCGTTTCGACCTCTTGGGTTTTCTGCAGGCAAGACAAACAACGCTGAAGACGATGAAAACGAAGAACGAACGATCATCACTTATCTGCTCAAACTGGGCGCGAAGGACTGGGAATGTGTAGGGCTTATCTTCCTGCAAAATCATAACAGCCGAACCTTGATGAAGCCACCAAGATAAAAAAGAAAACAAACGGGTAAAGAATAAAGCAGTTACAGGCACTTTGTTAAATCCGTTTTTTTTTTGTGTGTGTTTCTATCCTGTCTACGGATATAACTTTTAAAATTTAAGGCCTCAAACGCTGATGTAGAGTTTGAAGGACTAACCGCAGGTTATGCGTGTGTTGTGAGAGAGAGAGTATGTGAGTGCACGCAAGCGCGCGTGTGTGTGCGAGTATGTATGTGTTTGTGCGTGCATGTATGTATGTATGCGTGTGCGCACGTCTGTGTATGTGCGCGCTCGTAAACGAGCGTGCTTTGCTAGATTTAACTTCTTCAGGTGAACACGACTCACTCGTGAAGGCTCGAACCATCAACTCGTGACACAGTGACTGAGTGGTGAATGGGGAATAATAAATGCTTCTCAAAATGAACCTTCAGCAAGCTTATAGTCTCCCAAGCGAGAGACCATCTCCAATGGGGAGAAAGCTCACTAAAATATATCTCCTGGTCAGATACCGATATTTCGAAACCTGATTGTTTCTCCTCAGTGACCGCGGAAAGTGGTAATTTGACTCCTCTGCCTTTTCGTTTTAAGAAGAATGCTATACCAGAAAAAGGCTGGTGTGCAATACCATAGTATGTTTGTTGAGTTTTTCAAAAAAACTAACCAAAGGTGCCACCTAAGAAGCAAAAGAAAATCATGAAAAAGCAAAACAAGCTACATTTTCTTGTGAAAAGTAGAATATATAAAAAGATAACCTCTTAAAGTTTATAATTATATATATATATATATATAATTAATATATATATATATATATACATATATATATATATATATATATATATATATCAAGAATAGTGCTAAAACGCCTAATAAAATTTTTAAAGTGCTCAACCCCTCGGGGTTTTTCATAAAAAGGGCATCACCATACAATAACATTTCAAAAAGATGCCACCTATGTTCAACAGAAAAATGGTTAATACTATGCAAACCATACTTAGCAACCCTAAATACTAAAGTAGAAATAGTAAACAACTGCAGGCACAAATGGAAATCGTTGTCAGCAAACGCACCCTGAACTGTAAACAACCTGAAAAACCGAACAACACGTGCAGCCAATCCGCACGTGCAAACAGTGACATTAGGCCATATAACACACCGGCAGTAGGCGACCCAACACCATCCTGAGGAGAGCCAGGGCTCGAAACAGATCTGTTGATGATTTTAAAACTTCCTTTTACCATACTTTTTTAAACAAAAAAAAACAAACAATATATATATATATAATATATATATATATATATATATATTTCACATGAATAGTCGTTATTAAATACCCTATATACATTTCACATAAAAAGTCTGCCTTTTTTATGTTTTACAGTATTGGAGCCCCCAGTTTGATCCCAAACTCTGTCCTTACTTCATATCCATACTTGTGTCATTCCACTTTTTTTGTCTCGCTAACATCGACATTCTTTACGCTGTAGTACCATAGTCTTTTTTTTTTTTTTTTTGAAAACATTCATTCCAATGTTTCCTCCAAAACAAATCAAAGGTAGCTGGTGATTTGTTACGTCCAATGCCATTGGCAGGGAGCCGTATCCCCAGGCGGTCAATGGCGGCCAGCTTGACCAGCTTATCATCAGGTCAGATGTGTTTCCCAATGGTTCTGTTGGATGAATGATTTATTCGCCTGGGCCGGGGAGACAGAACGTCACGCATTGACAGGCTTGGTCTGAACCCAGCTGTTAGATAGCAGCTGTACCATTTTTTTTTCAGGCTTGCTCAAAAAATGTTCATATTTTTCTGATAAAAAAAAACTGTTGAAGCTACTTCTTGAAATGCACCTTAAACCTATTTCACTACAACTCTTCTTCTTCTTCTTCTACATTCCCTGGTCATGCTGGTCAGATACAAAGTCCGGTAGCTTGGGCAAAGTCAGCGGTCCGTCGGAGTGAGTCCGCCGTTCCCCACAGCTTTTCTTGGAGTTCCACTGCACCGGGCCAGAACTCACGCCGCAGGCTGTCAAAAGTGGGACAGGACTGAAGTACGTGGCTGGGTTTTGTGGGAGGGTACCACATGGGCACTCATCCGTGGGCGATATGCACTAAAATAAACCATAGTAATCCATACATGCACTTCTCGCTTCAGCAAGCTATAACGTTTTGTTGTCTGGTGGCCGGGCACTGAAGCGCCAGAGGTCAGCCAATCAACGATCAGTTAAGTTCAAACCAGTGTTCCACATGTGCCCACACGCACCTGCTCTATGACGTCATCATTATGCTGCCACAGTCTTCTCCTTGTAGGCTGTAAGTAAGAAAAAGACTTTGATATCTATCGGACTGGGGTCCGCCTGTATGTTCCTGACTTCAGTGACATCCACCAGCTTCGTACTTCGTTTCTCAACCTTCAATTCTTACCCCAACTGCAGTCAGCAGGCATTCTTCTCCCTTGCCGTTATCATCCCCCACTCCCGGCTTCCACTGTGGTCTGCCACATCTGGCGCTGCGCGCAGGATGACTGTGCCATGCAATGTCTGCCGTTCTTTCCTCTTTGTTCATTCCCTTCACACCGCCGCCTACATCAACTGGCGCTGCGCGCAGGATGACTGTGCCATGCAACGTCTGCCGTTCTTTCCTCTTTGTTCATTTCCCTTCTCACCTCCGCCTACTTTAACTGGCGCTGCGCGCAGGATCACTGTTCCATACTGACTTTCCCGTATCCGTACCTTACCACCTTTCTGCATCGGTCAGTCTGTCTGACACACACTCTCTCTCTCTATACATCTTATATCACGATTAGTGGAAAGACGTTAAAAAATGACTCACTCTGTGTGTGGGTGTATATATATATAATGCTCAACGATTAAGTAGTGGTGTGAAAACAAGCGCAGGATAACAATTCTTCCATCATTATAGGAATGAGTTGACAAAGATCTGAAATTGAGAGGGAAAACAGAATTGAAAATGAAGTAACTGGGAAAATGTATATAATAAATATGAAAACCCTTCACCAGCAGCACGAGGAAACTATCGCAATCCTTCTTGAAGGCAGATCTATATGTATCGCCTGCATCTTATCGCCTGCTCCGAGCCTTTTCGTCCGCTGGATCGTACTCATCAAAAAGACACGACTGATTGTGTCTGCGCTCTTGGCGTTAGATAGAGACACACCACAGTCCATAATTCTGTGGTGTTCCGACCACCAAGGGTTCGAAAAAGAATCCAACAGTACCCCCCAAACCAGCCAGCGAAAGGCAGTAGAATTAAACAAAACGAAAGTGAAGAAAAAAAGTTGTTGAAAACTAAAAACATTACGCAAACAGTATAAAATGTAAGAGACAATGTTTGAGCCTATGCTTGAGGATCCACTTAAGGATGCAAGGGAGATCAAAAGATATGGAACAGTCTGAGTGGTCAGCTCTGCTGTTCAATAATCCAAGCATTGTCAGCGGCTAAGAATTGTGCAGAACAACCTTTCCTTGGATCTCCTAAGAGATACGATCACCCACTTATTGACCAAACAATTTGATGCTGAAACAATTAAGTAGTGGGTGAAAACAAGTGCAGGTTAACAATTCTTCATCATTATAGTAATGACTTGGCAAAGATCTGAAATTGAGACGGAAAACAAAATTGAAGATGAAGTAACTGGGAAAATGTATATCATAAATATGAAACCCTTCACTAGCTGCATGAGAGGAAACTATCGCAATCCCTCTCGAAGGCAGATCTATATGTATCGCCTGCTCCGAGGCCTTACATATATATATATATATATATATATATATATATATATATATATATATATATATATATATATATATATATATATAGATAGATAGATAGATAGATAGATAGATAGATAGATATACATACATATATAAGTATATATTTCATACATACATATATATATATATATATATATATATATATATATATATATATATATATATATATACATACCGGTATATGTATATCTGTGCGTGCGTGTGTGTGTGTGTGTGTGTGTGTGTGTGTGTGTGTGTGTGTGTGTGTCCGTGCGTGTATGTGTGTGTGCATGTGCGTGTATGTGTGTCTGTGTGTGTGTGTGTGTGTGTGTGTGTGTGTGTGTGTGTGTGTGTGTGTGTGTGTGTTCTTCTTTGTACTACCTAAATCGTCTCACAAGAAAACATACCTGCCAGCAGTGAGAGTTTGGTGCAGCCTGGAGTTTTTAATAAGGTTTATACGTTACACACACACACACACACACACACACACACACACACACACGCCCCATCCCCCACCCCCACCCCCCGCAATGCAATGCAACGTAATACGACACAGTGCAACACTATACACTACACCACAATCTAACACCATTGCAATACGTCAAAACTTTCCCTCTACTGGCAGGCGATTTCGCGGCATTTTTTTCACACTCTCATAAACCACGGCTGGCTGTTGGGCTGTTTCATATAACCTCCATGAATAGAAGGCGGACCCCCCCCCCCCCCCCCCCCCCCCCCCCCACACACACACACCCGCCCCCTAACCCATCCCCCCTACCACCCCCACCGTCTGTCCATCCTCAGCCACTGTGACTGCTCCCCGTGACAACGCTCTCCTGTGATGGATAAATCACAACAGTGCCAGACATGGAACGGCTCCTCTGGGACCGTGGAAGCTGGAACCATATGATAGAGAGAGGCGGTGTCGTGTTCCAGAGTGCCCCCCCCCCCCCCTCGTCTCTCCCTCTCTCTCTCTCTCTCTCTCTCTCTCTCTCTCTCTCTCTCTCTCTCTCTCTCTCTCTCTCTCTCTCTCTCTCTCTCTTACTCCCTGTTCATCTCTCTCTCCCCCCCTTCTCTTTCTCTCTTGCAGTCTTTCCCCCCCTTTCTCTCCATCCCTCTCCTCCTTCTTTCTCTGTCTCTGTCTGTCTCTCTCTTTCTCCCCAGCTCTCATTGTGTGACACCCCGTCCAGGGGGGATAATACGGCAATAGATACCGGAAGCCAGGAGTATCATAGTTTGGAGTGATGCGTGTGTAACTGCCTCACCATCAGATGAGAATGAAAAAAAAAAAAAAAAAAAAAAAAAAAAGCTTTCTCGTATATCATTCATGTCCCACTCCTCCCTATATCATTATACTCCCCTTCGCCCCATTAGGATTCCTGGTAATATCTCACAGTTTTTTCTTTCTTTCTTCTTTCTTTTCTTTCTTTCTTTTTTTTCTCTTTATTTATTTATTTTTTTTTGCTTTTGAATTTACGCCGTCACTTTTAGTGCTGTCGTGTTCTTTTCATATTGTAACGTATTCTGACGTACTATAAGATACTGCTGTGTCGTTATGTGCCATGCTTCGTTTTATCGTGCTGTGCGGTGTGATGATAGAATGTGCGGTTGAGATGCCGTGCCGTGTCGGTGCGATTGCGATTGCAGTGCGGTTTATTTGTGCCATGTGTGATGTGCCGCTGTTTGGTTCTTACTGTAATTGTGATATGCTGTGGTTCACTTGTACTGGAATTGTGATGTGCTGTAGTTCATTTGTACTGTAATGTGACGTGCTGCAGTTTATTTGTACTGTAATGTGATTTGCTGTGGTTCACTTGTACTGTAATGTGATGTGCTGTGGTTCACTGTACTGTAATGCGATGTGCTGTGGTTCACGTGTACTGTAATGTGATGTGCTGTGGTTCACTGTACTGTAATGTGATGTGCTGTGGTTCACTTGTACTGTAATGTGATGTGCTGTAGTTCATTTGTACCGTAATGTGATGCGCTGTTGTTAATTTGTACTGTAATGTGATTTGCTGTAGTTCGTTTGTACCGTAATGTGATGCAGTTCATTTGTACTGTAATGTGACGTGCTGCAGTTTATTTGCATGCAATGTGAATGTGCTGCGGTTTATTTCTTCTGTAACGAGAATCTTGCAGTTTATTTGTGCTGCATTGTGATGTGTCCCAGATTATTTGTACTATAATGTGATCTGCTACAGTTTATTTGTAATGTGACATGCAATGGTTCATGTGAACTGTAATGTAATGTGTTGCATTCTGTTTGTACTTTAATGTTATGTGTCCAAATTCAGTTGTGCTGTAAAACGTGATGTGGTGCAGTTCATTTGTACTGTAATGTGATACTTGCATTCTATCTGTACTTCAATTTTATGTGCCCATGTTCTGTTGTACCTTAACGTGACGTGTTGCAGTTCATTTGTACTGTAATGTGATGTGTTGCGTTCTCTCTGTACTTAATCTTATGTGCCCAAGGTCAGTTGTACCTTAACGTGACGTGTTGCAGTTCATTTGTACTGTCATGTGATATGTTGCATTCTATCTGTACTTTCATTTTATGTGCCCGAGGTCAGTTGTACCTTAACGTGCTGTGTTGCAGTTTATGTGTACTGTGATTTGATGTGTTTGCATTCTATATGTACTTTAATGTTATGTGCTCAAGTTCATCTGTACTGTAATGTGATGTGGTACAGTTCATTTGTACTGTGATGTGATGTGCTGCAGTTCCTGTGTCTTGAAATGTGATGGGCTGCAGTATATTTTGTCCGTAATGTGAGTCTTGCACTTCATTGTGTTGTGTTGTGCTGTACTGTGCTGAGCTGTGCTGTGTGTTGTTTGCTTTTGTGCTGTGCTGTGCCGTGCATGTTGTGTTGTGCTGAGATGTGATAAGTTGTGTTGTGCTGTGCTGAGCTCTGCTGTGTTGACTGCTTTTGTGCTGTGCTGTGCTGTGCTGTGCTGTGCTGAGATATGATGCTTTGCTTTTGTGCTGTGCTGTGTTATGTTGTGCTGTGTTGTGCTGTGTTGTTATTGTACTGTGCAGTGTTGTTTTGCTCTTGTGTTGTGTGTTGTGTTGTGCTGTGTTGCTATGTGCTGTGTTGTGTTGCTCATGTGTTGCGCTGCGTTGTGTTGTGTTGCTATTGTACCGTGCTGTGTTGTGTTGCTTTTGTGTTGTGATGTGCTGTGTTTCTATTGTACTGTGCTGTGTTGTGTTGCTTTTGTGTTGTGTTGTACTGTGCTGTGTCGTGTTTGATATTGTGTTGTTCTGTGCTGTGTTGTGTTGATATTGTGTTGTGCTGTGCTGTGTTACGTTGTGTTGCTATTATCATACTGTGCTGTTTTGTGTTGTTATTATACTGTGCTGTGTTGTGCTGCTTTTGTGTTGTGTTGTGCTGTGTTGCTACAGAACTTTGCTGTGTTGAGTTGCTTTTGTGTTGTGCTGCGCTGTGTTGTGTTGCTGTTGTGCTGTGCTGTGTTGTGTTGCTTTTGTGTTGTGCTGCGCTGTGTTGTGTTGCTGTTGTACTGTGCATGCTGTGCTGTGTTGCTGTTATTTTGTGTTGCACTGTGTCGTTCTTTGCTGTTTTGCCTTCAACTGTGTTGCGTGGCGCTGTGCTTCGTGGTGGTGAGCTTTGCTGTGCAGTGCTGAGTTGTGCTGCGCTGTGTGTAGTTTTGGGCTGCGGTATGTGCTTTTGCAAAGGGTCGCGCTTTTTTTTTGTTTCATCACAACACGATCAAGTCTCGCCGTGTTTTTTTTTCCCATGCCAAATCCAGGTCGGAGGGCCTTAAAAACGAAACTAGACGACAGACTTTTGACGTCTTTGGCCCTGACCAGTGCTCCATCTTTCTGAAGCCTGTATGTAGCACTCTCTGCTGTCCTTCATTTCTGGCATCAATCTGAAGCCTGTATGTAGCACTCTCTGCTGTCCTTCATTTCTGGCATCAATCTGAAGCCTGTATGTAGCACTCTCTGCTGTCCTTCATTTCTGGCATCAATCTGAAGCCTGTATGTAGCACTCTCTGCTGTCCTTCATTTCTGGATCAATCTGAAGCCTGTATGGAGCACTCTCTGCTGTCCTTCATTTCTGGCATCAATCTGAAGCCTGTATGTGGTACTCTCTGCTGTCCTTCATTTCTGGCATAAATCTGAAGCCTGTATGTGGTACTCTCTTTTGTTCTTCATTTCTGGCATCAATCTGAAGCCTGTATGTGGTACTCTCTGCTGTCCTTCATTTCTGGCATCAATCTGAAGCCTGTATGTTGTACTCTCTTTTATTCTTCATTTCTGGCATCAATCTGAAGCCTGTAT
>JADBJO010003882.1:271818-274318 GCA_016801955.1 Conus betulinus | reverse complement strand
CTCTCTCTCTCACCTCTTCATCTAATATCACATATGTGAACAGACGTTAAACTGAAGCGCTGCTGCTGCTGCTGCTGCTACTACTACTACTACTACTACTACTACTACTACTACTACTACTACTACTACTACTACACACACACACACAAGAAAACACATAGGTTTGTATGTCGTACTCGAAAAATAAAATCAACGAAGAGGTTATGTGAAAACATCCCAAGAACGAACAGCAGGCTTCGGTTTTGTATGTCTTCCTCGGGGACAGTATCAACACACACACAAATAAGGTTGGCCTGGGGATAGACAGTCCAGCCAACGAACGATCTCTCTGAAGAAACTCTGGAATGGACTTTCCAAGACAATCCCGACTATCATCTCCTTCTCTCCCGAAGGATTCTGCCATTGTGGAAATTCCCGGCAATCTCAGAGGAGTCCCGGAGTCATTGCCTTATTGCTGGGGGGGGGGGGGGATCAATCGGAAACGCCGACTTGTCCCGTGCCAGAAGACCCTCTGCGGGAGAAAGGATCTCTGACAGCTTAAAAGGTACCACTTGGGGGGACTGTGTAGGCCTGGCTCAGAGGGGGAGGGGGGAGGAGGGGGGAGGGGGGTGGTTTTGGGAGAGAGAGAGAGAGTAAAAGATATATATATATATATATATATATATATAGAGAGAGAGAGAGAGAGAGAGAGAGAGAGAGAGAAAGAAGACAGAGAGAGAGAGAGAGAGAGAGAGAGAGAGAGAGAGAGAGAGAGAGAGAGAGAGATTTTCCAGCTCGTAGGAAGGAAGGGTGTGTGTGGTGTGTGTGTGTGTGTGTGTGTGTGTGTGTGTGTGTGTGTGTTGTGTGTGTGTGTGTGCGCGCGTGTGCATGCGCGCGCGCGCGCGCGCGCGCGCGCGCGCGTGTGTGTGTGTGTGTGTGTGTGTGTGTGTGTGTGTGAGAGAGAGAGAGAGAGAGAGAGAGAGAGAGAGAGAGAATGTGTGAGTGTGTGTGTGTGTGTGTGTGTGTGTGTGTGTGTGCGCGCGCGCGTGTGTGCATGTGTACGTGCATGCATGCGTGCGTGCGTGCGTGCGTGTGTGCGCGCGTACGAACACGCGCGCCCACGTGCTTGCTTTTGTGTGTGCAGTCCGTCTTCTTCGCGATGGAACATGGAAAATTACTGTTTCCGCATCATTGCTGGATTGGTAAGAGCCTTTTAAATATAGTCCATAAAACTCTATAGAAATCTCTAAAACTTGACAGAAAGCTTTCTCAGAACAGTTGAGAACAAGAGAGAGAAAAAAAAAAAAAAAAGAGCAGGCATTTTGTTATGATATTGTCGCTCCTCCTCCCTTCCCCTTCCCCCAGCCCCCCTCCTCCCCCCTCCTCCACCCCGTTTCTTTTTCTTCTCCTCACCCCCCCCCCCCCCCCCCATCGCCGTCCCGCTACACGCAGCATTAGGTCTTTCTCCACCGCTTATTCTGCTAACCTCCTGAGACAACCACAGAAGGCTTTTGTACCGTGGTAGCAGCAGCAGCAGCATTCCACAGAGACCGCTCAGTACCAAGTCGCTATGAGACTAACAAGATGCAAAGCGTATTTAAACGTACTCCCAGTTTCTCTTGAATACGCGTGTACATGTCAAGAGCATGTTCACTATGAAAATACCCATGATCCACCTGTCAGATGTTAGATCTAAAGCTATTTTAAAATCCATCAACTACACTACTTTCACAGGTATTTGTCAAAAAAAAAAAAAAAAAAAAAAAAAAAAAAAAAGAAACCGCAACAATCAAACATGCGTCATCATGTATTTCGTCACTGAGATATTCCGTAAAGAGGAAAAAACCGTTTTTTTGGGCCGTCATAGCCGTAAATAACGGCTATTATTGGTATACGCCGGGCGAAGTGGTTAGCGTCGCGAACTCCTGGCTAGGAGGTCGTGGGTTCGAATCCCATCAGAGTCATATGGGTTTTTTCTGCCCTGACCGGCTCCTACCCAGAGTTGAGTTTGCTGCGGACTCATGTGGGAAGACTGGGACCACACAGTCGAGTTTCATCCACTAAATGGATACGTTTCTGAGAGTGTCGCTCAAATTTCCTGACCAACACTGCAGGTGCCTGTATCTCTCGGGCCTGGTTGACGCCGGGATATATTATGAAAGGAAGCGTAGAGTACAGCCCTGTCATGAAGTCTCAGACCGAAACGGAAATCCGTAGCATCAGCTTAATCATCCTCATTCTCATCGATCAGCATAAAAAAAATGTCTCAAATTCTGTGCCCCTTCATGCCCTTCTCTCATGGTGACCTTAATTTTGATGTCGTCTCCACGTCTGCAGCCCTGGTTTGGTTCCGTCAGGGTCACCGGTATCGGTGAGTCCGTGAGGGCTGTCGGACGGACGTTGGGCGCCCTCCGGAGGGAGAGCTCACTCACGCCGGCTCTGCGACTAAGCAATTATTGTCGTCAGTAGGGGGCTTAGTAGGTGGTGTCCTGCGTATGTTAGATCAGAACTGGCGCCACTG
>JADBJO010003882.1:264318-266818 GCA_016801955.1 Conus betulinus | reverse complement strand
ACAATTAACATCGCCAAACAGTGTGGTGTGAAAGGGAAAGAACTGACAAAATTCTGCAGAGGACAGGAGGGAGATAGAGTCTTGAGAGAGAAGGAAAAAGGGAGAGAAAAGTGAAAACGAGAGAGAGAGAGAGAGAGAGAGAGAGAGAGAGAGAGAGAGAGAGACAGAGACAGAGAGAGAGAGAGAGAGATTTGACAGAGAAGAAAGGTAACGGGAACCAGAAGCACGAAGACCTCATGAACTAGGTCTCAGAGACTTGAACTGGAAAGCGGTGTTCCTGCCCAGAGGATGAGCAATGAGGGCCATTTTCTAAGGGCATCAAATTTCCCGTCTTCTATAATCGAGAATAATAAAACATGTTGTGTGCTTTGTTTTCCTTTTAGTTGTTCTCCCTTTCTTTGGGATTGATTGACTGGACATGTAAATCTCTTCCTCATTCCGTGCAACCGCCGCTTCTCTTTGGGACTTCACCCGTTTTAGTGGTTTAGGGACTTATCATTATAATGAATGAATACTTACATAGCGCCTGTTCTCGGCTAGAGACCAAGCTCTAAGCGCTTTACAATGCACACTCGTTTACACATCGAGGGGCTTAGGGACTTAGGGGTTGAGGCGGAAGTAGATTATTTCCCGAAGTAGATTATTTCCCTTTATGGAAGTAGATTATTTCCCTTTATCTATCAGTAGGATAATTAGGTCTGGTTTTTTTTTTTTTTTTTTTTTTTTTAATAATTTTTGGTCCCATTCTAGCTTCGCCTTCCCATCAATTAATCGGAAACAAGAATGAAAGATATTTAGCTATCTCGGTTGCAACAGCCATCCATGCAACATCGTTCGGTCAAAGTAGCAAGCACACGACAGGGGATCAAATGGAAAAAAAAAAAAAAAAAAAAAAAACCAACCAACCCTGCAGGTAAAACCTAGGGAGATATCTTTTCTGGCCATCGCCCCCGGAAGGAAGTTATCTGATTCTGCACATCCCGTGACGTGTGTGTCAGAAGACAACGCCCAGAGAGGAAAAGTTTCCAAGCTCTCCATGCAGTTGATGCCTCTTGTAGACTCGCCTTTCAGGCATAAGGGCAGTTGATCTGGTCGGCCTTCGTCATCCTGTGAGGAAGGCTGGACACACCTACATTTTGACGCTCGTAGACTGTACAACGAGAGATCACTAGGCCGATCCGCTAAGGAAGATTGATGCCGAGACTGTAGCTGAAATATGAGAGGACATGTTCGGGCATCCAATTTCTGTCAAACTGCATGAGGGTAGTGACGACACTGCTCAACGTCCATCATATGACGCAGTCTGCCTATGATCAACTGTGCACTAGACTGATAGAAAAAACTCATAGGAACGTTTCTGTCGATACACACCGCAACAACGATTACGTCAGATTTGTCATTACGCATGAGGCAGTCTATTCCCTAGCAAACAGTCGGTCGAACATGATTCATAGCATCTGAAGTTAGATAAATATTTGGTACCACTCAAAATATCACAATAAGGCAATTATGGCAAATATTTGGGTGAAACACCATTCGCAACATTTCAAAGAAGTGTAATATTCGGTCCAGCGACATGTATAAGATGAAAAGAAAGGCAAATATTTCGTCAAATGGAGTCATTATAAGTGAGGCAAGTTCTGGTCCATACACGATTTCTGAAATCCATATTCAGTCAAATCCTCGGTCGAATACGATTCAAACCACAAAAAAAAAAAAAAAAAAATCAAACTTCGGTCAACCACGATCACAGAAATTAGAAATAAGGTCGATACTCAGTCAAGAAGGATTCTTAGCATCCAGAGAATGGTAATATTTCGTTGAATACGATTCGTGATATCCGACGCAGGTCAAATATTCTGCCAAATACGAGTCTTGCTGACCAAAGTACTATAGATGTTTGGTCACATAGACAATGCGTGACATCTGAAAGTAGGCAAATATTCGGTCAAAAACGACTCATAGCATCCAAAATAAGGGAAATATTCACTCAAATGCGATTCATAGTGACTGAAGTACGCTGAACACTAGATGAAAGAGAATC
The DNA here is from genome assembly GCA_016801955.1 of Conus betulinus. Classification (NCBI taxonomy): domain Eukaryota; kingdom Metazoa; phylum Mollusca; class Gastropoda; order Neogastropoda; family Conidae; genus Conus; species Conus betulinus. The sequence goes on along the minus strand of JADBJO010003882.1, from coordinate 264,774 downwards.
CTTAACATCCACTTTCAGACAAACATTCCGTCAAACAGGGTTCGTAAATCCCATGTTTTTAGCAAACACCAAACCCAAACACACCGAAGAAAAAGCACATATCCAGATACATGTTTTAAAACCGCCAAAGCTAGGAACATATCATATAATCCAAAGGAAGCCGATAAACAGAACTCAATGAAAGGCAATTATTAAGTGAAGCACAATTTATAACATCCGATGAAAGTGAACTGTTTTGTAAAATATTAGTTTTAACACTCAGAAGTATGACAAACATTCAGCCAAACATGATTTAATATAACATCCAAGAAGGGCAAATACCCAGTTAAATACCATTTGTAAAAATCTGAAGAAAAGCAACTGTTCGGTCACATGGGAGTTCAAAACCAAAGTGATATCAATGTTTTATGAAACAAGAGTCATGACACGCTGAAAGAAGACAAACGTTCGTTTAAA
>JADBJO010003882.1:256818-259318 GCA_016801955.1 Conus betulinus | reverse complement strand
GAGGCTCCACTACAAGAGGTGTTTCCCCAGCATCGGTTTTCTCTCCTTTATATATTCGCTGAAACATGCTGGATGCCACTGTTGTCAGTTACAAAAAAATAGGAAAAGAATAGATTTTAATGCTGAACAATTAAGTAGTGGGGGAAAACAAGTGCAGGCTAACAATTCTTCAGTCATTATAGTAATGACTTGGCAAAGATTTGAATTAAAAAAAATTGAAGGTGAAGAAAATGGGGGGAATGTATTATAAATATGAGAAACCCTTCACTAGCTGCCTGAGGGAACCATCGCACTCTTCCCTTCGAATGCAAATCTGTTTGTATTGCCTGCTCCTAGGCCTTTCGTCCGCTGGATCGGACTCATCAGGGAGACACGGCTGACTGTGTCTGTGCTCTTGGTGTCAAATAGAGACACACCACAGTCCGCAATTCTGTGGTGTTCTCTCACCACCAAGGGTTCAAATAGAATCCAACAGCATCCCCAAAGCAGCCAGCGAAGGGTAGTAAATGGTTCAAAACGGAAGAGTGGAGAGGAAAAAAGTTGCTGAAAAACTAAAAGAATAGGTTTTCTTTTTCTTTTCGTTTTCCTTCGTAGTGGCGAATAGCTAGACACATCATGAAAACCGCTCTCTGTCCGTCTGTCTGTCTGCCCATCTGTGTGTCTGTGTGTCAGTGTCTCCGTCTATCTGTCTGTCTGTCTGTCTGTCTGTCTGTCTGTCTGTCTGTCTGTCTCTCTCTCTCTCTGGTGTGTACGTAGTCTGTCTGGTACTTCCTTTAACGCAGAGCCGACCTCGCAGGGAGAGGGGAGAGGGCTGTCACTTCTTGAAAGCCAGGTCCTGAGAGAGAGAGAGAGAGAGAGAGAGAGAGAGAGAGAGAGAGAGAGAGAGAGAGAGAGAGATTATGTATTTTCACCTTTCGTAGGCTGAAAAAGTTCCACCGCGCCCATCCATCGGAGTCTTTCTTTTATCCCTTTCTGCGACTCTGCTTGGCTCTCTGTCTTCCTACCAGATCGCACAGGTTGGATTTCTGCCACAGTTCGTCGCTAACTATCCAGTGGACTCTGGACACGCCGCGCAGCTCCAGAAATGAGCTGGTCTTACGGCCACATAAATGGGGCAGGCTCCACTAGACAAGGTACTTCCCCAGCATCGGTTCTCCCCTTTACCTACTTGCTGCTATATGCTGAGATGCTGGCACATTTGAAGCACACACACACACACACGGTTGTCCGCTCGCGCTGGGGGTAGTGGCTCCGTTCAGGCAGAGGGCCGCCCTCGCTGAGAAGTGTGCAACAATAAGCTGGCAGACGTGGTAACCCGAGACGGCGGCCAAATCTTTGACCCAATTCCTCGTGACCTGTCCAAAACGAACAGGACTCCCGACAAGAGCGAATAGTGGGGAAAGAGAGACGAGATACCGCTTCTGTCTCTGTCTCTGTCTGTCTGTCTGTCTGTCTGTCTGTCTGTCTGTCTGTCTGTCTCTCTCTCTCTCTCTCTCTCTCTCTCTCTCTCTTCTTCCCCTTCATTATTATTATATTTTCATTTTCATTCATTTTTCTTTCATTTCTCTTCTATTTTCATTTGATGTTCTACTACAATTGCATGACCGCTTTGTTTGTTTGCTTGTTTCTTCTTACATTATTTCATTTCACTGCATGTTGTAGTCCCTACTCAGGGCGAGGACTGGATGTAAAAAAAAACGCGCGTCGGTGCTTATCTATTATCCTCGTAAATAAAGAATTTTGCTTTGTCATGTCTTCTTGTCTTGTCTTGTCTTCTCTCTCTCTCTCTCTCTCTCTCTCTCTCTCTCTCTCTCTCTCTCTCTCTCTCTCTCTCTCTCTCTCTCTCTCCCCCCATCCTCCTCCTCTCTCCTCCTTAGTCCCTCCATGTGTACATTTTCCCTTGCAGCCTACTGGTCCTACGACTGGTTGTGTCTCCCCTATGGCCTGTTGTTCTTAGCGATGCGGCACCACACACTGATGTGTCTGCTCCACGTCTCCGCAGGCATGACAGAGGAAACGCCGAAACCTGTTGCGGCATGATGTATTGGGAGTTATTTCAGTCCAAAAGTCATATACCGTGAAAGCAGTAAACTGGCATCAAAGTGTAAAATAGACCTAGTAGTTCAAGAGATGACACTAATTCAAACGTGTTCAGTCATTTTTTTTGTTGTTGTGCCTTGCATAAAAAGCAATCATCTTCGTTGGTTTTGCCGTATTTTAAGACATTATGTAATGATTAGAAAAAAAAAAATCCAAAAAAAGGTTAAAATGAGGTTTAAGCCAGAAAAGGTTATCATGAACTATTAGCCCCCCCCCCCCCCCCCCCCCCCCCCCCCCCCCCCCCCCCCCCCCCCCCCCTAAAATAATTATCTGCTTTTGAAACAACAATGATTTTAACGAGCTTTTGAACGAAAGAGAAAAAGTTACAATCTTTTGAGCCAACAAAACTTGCTATGAGTTTTTGAACCACCACCACCACCACCACAACATAAGAAAGAGA
>JADBJO010003882.1:241818-254318 GCA_016801955.1 Conus betulinus | reverse complement strand
GGAGGGGGATGGAGGGGTTGGGAGGGGGTGGTGTAGGGGTTGGGGTGAGGGAGACGAAACACGGAGGGTTGGGTTTATTCAGAGCTGTGTTGTTGGAATGCCTGATACCAACTCCCTCCTCCACCACCACCACCATTACCACCACCACCACCACCACCACCATCTGCACCCAATATGGAATCGATATCCCTGGAGGCTGTCATTTTTTTTAAAGGTGTTATCTCATTCACACCTTCATGGACGTTCTCTGGCATAGCAGAGAATCATTCCCATCCCTCCCTTCCCCCCCTTCCCCCCGTTCACCCTCTCTCCCGTTTTCCTCCCTCACCACGCAGGAGTCTTTCTTCTCCTTCAGCACGCGGGGACTAGACTCCCCTGTAGCGGAAGAGGTGGGGGGAGGAGAGGGGAGGGGAGGGCAGGAGAGGTGGGGGTGGGGATGGGGGTGGAGCAGGGAGGAAGGCAGGGGGGGGGGGTGGGGGGGGGGGGGGTGAGAGGTTGGAGGAGTAGGGGAGAGGGTCAGGTGTCAGTCTGGCATTAATTTTAACATTGAACTCAAAATCACACTAATCACTTGGCGTGCGTGCTTCTGTACGAGTTTCGGACTCTTTCAAGCATTCTTTGCCACTTTGCCAGCATATTGGATACAACCAGAAAGGGGATTAATGGATTTGAATGGAGGGGGGGGGGGGGGGGGGGGGGGGGGGGGGGGGGGGGGGGGGGTGTAGAGAAGGTGGAGGTAGAGGAAGAGAGGAAGGTGGGAAGGTGTCATTGTCTGCATATTATCAACGGTAATTGCTCGTGTGTGTGTGTGTGATCATCTTGAAAATAAAATATTGAATGTCCTTCTTAATGCTCTTACATTTTTTCCTGAATAGAGCAAGAACAGTGGTGGGGGGGGGGGTGGGGGTGGGTGGGGCGGGGGTGGGGGGGGGGGGGTGGGGGGGGGGCGAGGGGGGAGGGACGAGAAGAACGGAAGTGGATGAAAGTGGATGGAGGGTCTGGAACCTATGACCCCCCCCCCCCTCCACAACTTTGACCTTCCCCATCCCTCTCCCAGGGCAGACCTCCTCTCCCTGCTCACTCCGAGCCTGGTATTAGTAATGGTCTGCCCGCAGCACAGACAGCGTGTAGCACAGACAGACAGCGTTTAGCACAGACAGACAGCGTGTAGCACAGATATACAGCGTTTAGCACAGACAGCGTTTAGCACAGCCAGACAGCGTTTAGCACAGACAGCGTTTAGCACAGACAGCGTTTAGCACAGAGAGACAGCGTTTAGCACAGACAGACAGCGTTTAGCACAGAGAGACAGCGTTTAGCACAGACAGCGTTTAGCACAGACAGACAGCGTTTAGCACAGACAGACAGCGTTTAGCACAGACAGACAGCGTGTAGCACAGACAGACAGCGTGTAGCACAGACAGACAGCGTTTAGCACAGCCAGACAGCGTTTAGCACAGACAGCGTTTAGCACAGAGAGACAGCGTTTAGCACAGAGAGACAGCGTTTAGCACAGACAGACAGCGTTTAGCACAGAGAGACAGCGTTTAGCACAGACAGACAGCGTTTAGCACAGACAGACAGCGTTAAGCACAGACAGACAGTGTTTAGCACAGACAGCGTTTAGCACAGACAGCGTTTAGCACAGACAGACATCGTTTAGCACAGCCAGACATCGTTTAGCACAGCCAGACAGCGCGTTTAGCACAGACAGACAGCGTTTAGCACAGACGGACAGCGTTTATCACAGACAGACAGCGTTTAGCATAGACAGACAGCGTTTATCTAGACGGCGTTTAGCATAGACAGCGTTGCGCGCAGACAGCGATTAGCACAAACAGACAGCGTTTAGCACAGACAGACTGCGTTTAGCACAGACAGACAGCGTTTAGCATAGACAGCGTTTAGCACAGACAGACAGCGTTTAGCATAGACAGCGTTTAGCACAGACAGACAGTGTTTAGCACAGGCAGACAGTGTTTAGCACAGACAGCGTTTAGCACAGACAGACAGAGTTTAGCACAGACAGACAGCGTTCAGCACAGACTGCGTTTAGCACAGACAGATTGCGTTTAGCACAGACAGACAGCGTTTAGCATAGACAACGTTTAGCACAGACAGACAGTGTTTAGCATAGACAGACAGTGTTTAGCATAGACAGCGTTTAGCACAGACAGACAGCGTTTAGCACAGACAGACATTGTTTAGCACAGACAGACAGCGTTTAGCACAGACAGACAGCGTTTAGCACGGACAGACAGCGTTCAGCACAGACAGCGTTTAGCACAGACAGACTGCGTTTAGCACAGACAGACAGCGTTTAGCATAGACAGCGTTTAGCACAGACAGACAGTGTTTAGCACAGACAGACAGTGTTTAGCACAGACAGACAGTGTTTAGCACAGACAGCGTTTAGAACAGACAGACAGCGTTTAGCACAGACAGACAGCGTTTAGCACGGACAGACAGCGTTCAGCACAGACAGCGTTTAGCACAGACAGACAGCGTTTAGCACAGACAGCATTTAGCACAGGCAGACAGCATTTAGCACAGCCAGTGAGCATTTTAGCACAGCCAGACAGCGTTTATCATAGCCAGACATGTCGACAGCGTTTAGCATAGCCAGACAGCGTTTAGCACAGCCAGACAGCGTTTAGCACAGTCAGACACAGCGTTAGCACAGAGAGACTGCGTTTAGTACAGACAGACAGTGTTTAGCACAGACAGACAGCGTTTAGCACAGACAGTGTTTAGCTCAGACAGACAGCGTTTAGCACAGACAGACAGCGTTTAGCACAGACAGACAGCGTTTAGCACAGAAAGCGTTTTGCACAAACAGACAGCGTTTCGCACAGACAGACAGCGTTTCGCACAGACAGACAGCGTTTAGCACAGACAGCGTTTAGCACAGACAGACAGCGTTTAGCACAGACAGACAGCGTTTAGCACAGACAGACAGCGTTTAGCGCATGCGATGGCTGTTGGACTGCCCCTCATTTGTGTACTTTGTAATTGAATTTTGTTTTCACGACGGAAATATGTTTGCGCAATTTTCTAGCTGATACGTTTGGTTGTGGTGGTGGTGATGGGCGGGGGAGGAGGGGGGGGGTGGGGGAAGGGGGAGGGAGGGGGGACGTACAGAGACCTTTTTTTCCGTCAATGTCAAAATCACGCCTCCGTTCTTCGCTTCACACATCTTTTATTTCCCACAGTGCGACGGTTCCAACAACTTCCTGGCGCAGGGTTTCATTCACAAATGTTTGAGTAAATACACAGCACTGTTTTCCCCCTGTCAAATCGCTGTCGGGTGCAGCTGAGAAGCATGGGGGGGGTTGAGTTAGGTTATATGAATAGGGGGTAAGGATAGCGGTAGATAAGTTGCCATGGACCCGCAGTGCTAAGGGAGATGGACAGGTCGGACGGACACAGTCTTGTTCAATACAACACAAACTGATACAATAGAGTATAATCCATGCCCAGAACAGTTTCAGTTTCATCAAGGACGCGTCACTGCGCGAGGACTAGTCTATATACGCTACGCTACATCCGCTACGTTTTGAGACCACACTTCGCGTGATTTTAAGCTGATGGATAAATGAATTAACAACCAGGATGAGACAATGAAGAAGAGGGTCTCGTGGCTACGACTCAGCGGATGTCTGATCTACGCATTAGCCCAACGCGCTGGTCAGAACAATTACAAAGCACTGCAACACAGTGTCAATCAATACAACACAGTGTCAATCACACAACACAGTGTCAATCAACACAACACAGTGTCAATCCATACAACACAGTGTCGATCAGCACAACACAGTGTCAATTCATGCAACACAGTGTCAATCAATACACCACAGTGTCAATCATTACAACACAGTGTCAATCGGCACAACACAGTGTCAATCATTACAACACAGTGACAATCAATACAACACTGTGTCAATCAATACAACACAGTGTCAATCAATACAACACCGTGCCAATCAATACAACACCGTATCAATCAATACAGCACAAGCTGGCACAAAGCATGCTAATCCACGCCCGGCACGATCGCAAAGTCACTCAGCACGTAACAAGACAACATGAACAACGAAACAAGTACAACATGATGAAACACGATCCCACAGTTCTGACTCACCCAACACAAGCCACCCACACAGAGACAACAACCCAACCCAGCCCCAGAGCTAAAACAATGCCAGACCTGTTTGTGCTTAGCTATAGACTGTGAACAAAGAAACAAGTGGATTGATTTCTGTCCAAGGTTACATCGTCTGCCACAGCTGATCGAAGTTTGGGGTGGAACGGATATCCCGTGAAGGCCAGTGCATAGCTGTATTGTACAGTGAATGGTGTGTTTTTTTTTTTTCATATTCCAAGGACTGCACATGTATATTATGTTGGTCATGATTTCCTCTTTACCTATGTTTTCTTATGTAATCTATTCCAGTCTGAAATCTTATTTGAAGTCTGCTGTCTCTGTCTTTGTGCTGTTTTTGCAAGCGCGTTTGTCTTTTTTTTCTGTTATAAGATAACCAGAAAGAAAAAAGAAAGAGAGAGAAAAAAAAAGAAAGATCAAACAGGACGAAGCAGAGAAAAGAAAGATCAAACAGATCAAGTCGAAAAAGAAAGATCAAACAGGACTAAGCAGAAAAAAGACAGATCAACCAGGACTAAGCCATTTGACCTTTTTCAACTCACGTGTATGTGAATGCCCGTCACAGGCATTACGGAAAGGACAGGACGGGTACAGCAAGCGGGGAAGGAGTCATGCAGCATTTGATTACATGATACAGATCTCAGGCATTAAAAACACTATAGAAAAAGAGAACAGTATACCCGATGGGATGATACTTAGTGGGATGTCTTTTTCTTTTGTTTTGTTTTGTGTTTCTGAAAGGAATGGGGCAGGCAGGGGCGGCGGGGATGGGGAGAGGGCAACCGCAGTGAACAATGACCCGAGTGTAAGGTCCATGTATGCAGCCATTAACCTTTTCTAGTCAGGACGCCACCTTACTAATCGTCCTACTGACGATCGACAATAATAACGCTTAGTAACGGAACCAGCGTGAGTGAGCTCTTTCTCCGGAGGGCGCCACCACGTCTGTCCAACGACAGTGCCCATGGATTTTCCGGTACCGGCCACCCTGACAGAACCCGACCAAAGGGCATAGTCGTGGAGAGGAAAACCGAAATGGTGGTCACCATGAGGGCAAGGTGAGAAACGCCGCAGAATTTGAGACGGTTTTTTTTTTTTTTGGCTCATCGACGAGAAATATGGATGCTGATTTCCATTTGATCTGAGACTGCATGACTTAGGCTTACTTTCATGACATGCCCAGGCGTCAACCAGGCCCAAGACATACAAACACATGCCCAGTTAGTCAGGCAACTTGAGCAACACTCACAGAGACGCATGCAGCAAGTGAATGAAACTCGGCTGCGTGGTCTCAGTCTTCCCAAAGGAGACCACAGCCATCTTACCTCTGCGGAGGAGCCGAACGGGGCAGAAAAAATGTCGCAAACAAATGGACTTTGATAGGAATCGAACCTACGACCTCCCAGCCGGTAGTCCGTGAAGCTGCCCACTTCACCACGGCGGCTGGTAGGTCTTAAAATACTTTGTCATTCTCTCATGTTTGATTGTGATAGATTTGGCAACTACTGATAAAACTGCAACGTAACGTTAAAGTTTCTTGAGAACTCCTAGAACACGATGATAGGATCGCAAAAACCCATTCTGTGACACAGAAACACAAAGCCTGAAACAACACACACTAACACACACACAAAACATCCCTCCACGACACTGATAATAGTAGCAGTAGAAGCAACAACAGCAGCAGCATGACAGCAACAAAAAAATAGCAGCAGGAGCAATAACAGCAACAATAACAACAACAGCAGTAACAACAAATACAACAACAGCAATACTAACAGCAACTGAGTAGCAACAACGACAACAGCAACAACAAAACACCAGCGACAACAGCAGCAATAACACCATTACAACAAACAACAACAACAGCAATAACAATAGGAATAAGAACTTCAATTTAAGTTTCGCTTTCATCAAGGAGGCAGACCCCTACTACCTGCTGACTCGACGAGAGCAGGTAGTCATCTTCAGGCTCAGGACAGGCCACAACCGCCTGAAACACCACCTATTCTTTAAACTCCGCATCGACAACACAGAGCAGTGCCCTGCAGAACAGGCAGCCAGACAACAGAACATCTGCTGCAGTCCTGCCCGCTCCACCAAGCGCTCCGAGAGAAAACCTGGCCCGACCCAATACCAGTGGCCCGGAAGCTCTACGGAGGAGTGGAGGACCTGCGACGTACTGCCATCGTTGTCGAGGAGACGGGGGAATCCATCTGAAGAAATGACAAACGAGACGACAACAATCAAGGAGGCGTCACTGCGTGCGGACTAGTCCATACATGGTACTCTACATCGGCTAAGTTCCAGAACAATCTGATTTAAAGCTGATGGACAGAAGAATTAATGACTGAGCTGTGAGAATCTAAGAAAAGGGCTCATGACTACGACTAGCCAGACGACTCATTTACGCATTAGCTCAATTCACTGGTCAGACCTTGAGGACCTACCCAACATTGTCTGTGCTGTTATTGTCATTGTTCGTCTGCGTGCCGTGTGCGTACACGTGCGTGTGTACATGTGTATGCATAAGTGGGTGGGCACGGACCCGTATACGTGTGAGTGTGTGTGTGTGTGTGTGTGTGTGTGTGTGTGTGTGTGTGTGTGTGTGTGTGTGTTATGTGTGATCTATGGGTTTGTGTAAGCATGTTCATATGTGTGTTTACATATATGTGAGTATGTATGTGTGCCTGAGTATATGGGCGTACATGCATATATGTATATATATTTTGTGTGTGTGTGTGTGCGCGCGCGCGCGCGCGCGCGCGCGCGCGCGCGCGCGTGTGTGTGTGTGTGTGTGCGTGCGTGCGTGCGTGCGTGCGTGCGTGTGTGTGTGTGTGTGTGTGTGTGTGTGTGTGTGTGTGGGGGTGTGTGTGTGTGTGTGCGTGCGTGCGCGCGAGTACGTGGCGTGTGTGTGTGTGGGGGGGGGGGGGGGGGGGGGGGAGAGAGGGTGTGTGTGTGGGGGTTGGAGAATGTGTGTTGTGAGCGCGCGCCTTTGATCCTTTGTTGGAAACGAATGTTCAGAAGATGACAAAGTTATCGTACATAAGTAACAACACCAAAAACAACAATAATACAAACAACAACAGCAACACACACACACACACACACACACACACACACACACACACACACACACACACACACACACACACATACACACACACGCAAGTACGCACGCACGCACGCATGCACGCACGCACGCACGCACGCACGCACGCACGCACGCACGCACACACACACACACACACACACACACACACACACACCTATGGATTCTTCACTTGCATCGTGTTCACGGATGCTCACTTACCACCGGTAAACAATATAAAAAAATGAAAAAATGGAGTCCTCAGAGATTACTAGTCTTATCTGGCTTGATGTATGTTCGGTCATTTGAGTCTGCCATTGTTGGAGTCTGCTCTAGCACCCTTCGCAGCGTTGGTCCTGAAGAATATTCCAAGATCTGTTGGTAGATAGGTGTTTCTTCCTCTTCCTTTAAATCTGGAAGTGCTACCACTTCCTCTCTTGATGCTGAGCTCTATAAGATGATCTATGGTATAGTGACTTTGAACTTGTTTGTTGAAGTGATTCTTTAGATTTTTTTATCACATCAGATCGGCCAAGCTGTGTTTCAGTTCTTCTCGTTGCCTTGCCAGCCGGTGTGTCTGCTCTTTCATTTCCTTGGACACCCGCGAGTCCTGGGCAAGTCATCACGTTGGGTCTCTTCAAAGGAAGGCCGCCCATCACTTCATGCCAAGCAGGGCTTTCCCTTACACTTTCCACCTGTTGAAAACAGGTTCATGGGGTCAGTCGGCATCACGGCTTGCTGAGAGCGAACCTGCTCTGTGGAGGAGAGCCAGTGGGAGTGCTTGCGTCACTGCTTCTATCTCCATTGTTCGACCTGAAGTTGTAACACTGCAGAACCGTTTGTCTTCTTGGATAGTTCGTCCAGCCAGTGGGAGTGCTTGCGTCACTGCTTCTATCTCCATTGTTCGACCTGAAGTTGTAACACTGCAGAGCCGTTTGTCTTCTTGGATAGTTCGTCCAGCCAGTGGGAGTGCTTGCGTCACTGCTTCTATCTCCATTGTTTGACCTGAAGTTGTAACACTGCAGAGCCGTTTGTCTTCTTGGATAGTTCGGCCATGTAGCATCACTGTGTATGTATCACCAGCCTGACTGCCTTTTGGTGACCGAAACGTTAGTGCCTATGATGATATCTTCTTTTAGGCCGATGTCTTCCTTCTACATCTGAATTTCTACCTTGGTTTTGCCTTCTGGTCATTATGGGCAGTTTCTTGCAGGCTATGGAGCGAAGGCAGTCTGGTAGAGGTGTTTGAAGTGGTCTGGATACCCCCCCCCCCCCCCCCCCCCCCCCATCGATTTATTCGTTTATTTGAGGTCTGATAACTCGCAGAAGAAAAACGGGAACAATATCAGCAACAGCAATAGCAACAGGAAAAACGAAAGGAAAATAAGGCAACAACAACAGCCACATCCACAGCATCGACAACAAGGACAATAACAATAGGAACAACAGCAGTAACATCAGTAGCGACGACATCAGCAGAAACAGAAACGACTGCAGTGACAATGGCATCAACAACATCAACAGGGATAACAACACGTGAAACAACAGCGGAAAATACGGCAAAAAAACAATATTTACTCTTTCTCTCTCTCACACTTACACACACACTTACACACACACACACACACACACGCGCGCGCGCGCGCGCGCGCGTGCACGAATGCACGCACGCACGTACGCACGCACACACATGAGCACACACACATGAGCACACACACACACACACACACACACACACACACACACACACACACACATGCACGCGCACGCGCGCGCGCGCGCGAACACACACACACACACATGAACTCACACACACACACACACACACACACACACACACACACACACACACACGCACACACGCACACGGAGACACGTGTCAAATGCTGGCATGGACAGCACCGATGAAATTCAGAATCTCAACTCCTTCACTTCTTATGCCACGAGTGACGTGAAAGAAGAAATCGGTGAGTTGAGAAAAGTAATCGAAACTTTATGCAAAAAAATAGTATCCCTCGAAGATACGGTACGTGAGCAAAACAACACCATTGCTCAGCTCACAACCGTAAAATACAATTCAGAACCAAGTTCTAAATTTGTTGAAACCGATCCAGAACAGAAAATGGTAAAGAAGAGCGCGAAACACGACCTTACCTACGCTCAGGTGACCGCACAACGCGCCGTTTCAACATCAAACAGGAAGAAAAAAAGAAGAGGATAAAAAACTGAAGCCAAAAGAACGATCTGGAACACAGAAGACAGCTTCTCATGACGTCAATCCCAATGATAGCGTCATCACGTCACAGACTGCTCAGAATCGAACAAACAAAAGACATAACTTGGGAAAAGAAAGTGAACAAAGCTAATGAAGATCTCCCAACTGTTCTCGTCCTTCATGATTCTGTTTTGAACGGCGTGAAATGCCCCCGACTTGGTCGATCTTACGGTTTCAAAACCGTTTCCAAAAAATCTTCCACTACAAAGGACTTACTGCCCACGCTGAAACAAACCTTGTCGTCAATGGATACAGAAGTTGATGCAATTGTTATTCATTGTGGTCTCAATGATATTCAACAAAAAGACGTTGCGTCCTCTAGCAAACTCTTTGCGGACACCGTTAAAACCATCGCTAAAGAGCATTCACGTGCCAGCATTGTGATCAGTAAAGTGGCTCCTGTTTCTAACCCCGAAATAAACATAAACCGCGAAATGTTCAACGCGGTTATAAACTCAGAACTATTCAAAGTTCCCAAAGTTTCCGTCATCAGCCATGAGAATCTCCTTGCCAGCCCCAGAACACTGAAAGACGGAGTCCACCCGAACCAGAAAGGAGCCAGTGTACTTGCTGGTAACTTAGGGCGACACGTTCACCAGCTTTTCTCTGGAAGAAACCCTCTGGCAGCAAGTCCAGGAATCCCGGTCTTCATCGATCTTCATGGAGAACACGATACCTCCCTCCAGTCTTCTCGTCACACAGATATCACGATCTACCTTTTCTCCTGTACCAGGGCCCTGGCGGAACTTCTATGATGTTCTACAAGACTGGTGAATGATCTTCATAAAAGTTAACCACCACCACCCCACTCCGTCAAAAAAGTCAGTGGTTGTGCTATAAGGTCTAGCGACTGAAATGATACCCTGATCGTCTTTGTGATACAAATTTGCCTAGTTGCCATTTTGATTTTTTTTTTCTAGCCTGCTACATCGCATAGTTTCCTCAATTTCCCTTTTTTTTGTGCGTTACATATTACCTTCCTATTCCTCTTCTAGGCCTTGCCTTTTGTAAAAGTGTTCTCTATTGCGTTACTGTTTACTGACTAGTTCATTGTTGAGGATCGTCTTTTTATCTTCATTTGAATAATCTTTATCTTGCAATTGTGCCTCCCTTGAATGTCCATTGTAAAATTTTGATGGCAAAGAAGACTGACATTAATATACTACAATGGAACTGCCGGTCGATTAACAAGAATCTGGTAAATCTTCAACAACATCTTGAAGCCAGCTCCTACATGGTCCTTATTCTTCAATCACTAAATGTGTCTAAAAACGACTTGCCACGGCTGGATCGATTCTTTTACCCACCTGTGGTACAAGAAATTGGTGACAATGAGAAAGTCTCTGCAGCCATTTATATAAATGACCAGTTATTTTACCATCCCCTTCAGTCACCTATACCTGCTGGTACCTCAGACTTGTATTCTTGTGCAGCTTCTGTTCACTTTGACAATTCTCTAGTTTAAACATTGTCTCTGTGTACTTCCCAAAAGGAGTCATTGATAGCAATTCAGACTGGCTACATAATATAAACTTTCAAAGTAGTAAATGGTTAATTGCAGGGGACTTTAATGAATGCTCCTTTCTGGGATAGAACTTGCACGAAAGTCAGCTCAAACCGTTTTAGTGGAGAACATATCAGACTCTCCACTCGTCCTCTTAAATGATGGAAGTATCACGAGACTGTCTGATATCCCTAGTCACAGATCATCTGCAATCGACTTGTCTTTAATCTCCCCGTCAATGGTCCCGAGCTGTACATGGCAAAATTTATGATAACACTTTAGGGAGTGATCATATTCCCATAGTTATTTCTCTGAGAGGATTTGTAGTGAGCCAAGATGACAGTAAGGATAAAATCCCAAAGTTTGATTACAAGCGAGCTGACTGGGGCCAAATTTCAATCTGTGCTATCTTCATATGACGTCAATTCTTTTGATAAATCTGACATAGAATCTATGTACAGTCATTTTACTATCTCACTACTGCACGCAGCCGGTGAGGCAATTCCGATTCTTAGTCAGTCAAAATCTCTCAAAAATACGGGTAAAGTGTGTGGTGGACAGAATCTTGCAGAAACGCTGTTGATAAAAATAAAAGCACGTTTAAACAGTACGCAAAAGTAAAAAAGGTAAAAGGGGAGCATACCAGTTAAAACTGCCAAGAATCATAGGAATAAAGTAATTGAAAATGCTAAACGCGAGTACTGGTCATCATTTTGTTTTAATGAAATAAGTGAACATAAAGATATCAATAAAATTTGGAAAAAGATCCATGAAATGAAAAAAACGGAATCCATTTACCTGCATATCCAATCATAATAGGAGCTGAAAAATTTCCTTCGGCATATCAAAAAGCAGAATCATTTTGCTGACATGTTTTCCAAAAACAGCTCCTTCTGTAGTTTATCAGACAAATGCAGAGCTATGAGGGAAAACCAATCTAACTAACGAAGAAATGTACGCTGATCCTGACGAAAATAATGATCATTTCCTAAATGCTGATATTACTTTTCAGGAATTACACTCTCTGCTATTTTCATTGTCTAATAAGAAAACGTCTGTTGTTGGTTTAGATGCCATTTCTAATGAAATGTTAAAACATATACCACAAAATTTTTTTTCACTTTTACATGAAATTATCAATAAATGTTGGATTGAAGGGGGACATACTTCCATATGGAGAGACTCAATTATTGTTCCCATTTTAAAGAATGGAAAATCAATGACAAACACAAATAGCTATCGACCTATAGCTCTTACATCTCATGTCTGTAAACTAATGGAGATAATTGTTCTCTAAACAGATTGACATACTATTGTGAAAAAAATGGCATTATCCCTGCAAACCAGGCTGGTTTTTAGAAAGGGCAGGTCTACTATTGATCATCTTGTAAAGCTAACTACGCAAAATTAAACACCAGTTTGCTAGAAGACAAAAACGTTCTCGCCACATTTTTCGATATCAGCAAGG
>JADBJO010003882.1:224318-229318 GCA_016801955.1 Conus betulinus | reverse complement strand
TTGCAGAGTAAACATGCGACTGATGGCGGCGGCCTCGCTAATACAACAAATTACCATAACAGACCAATTTAAACATGACAAAAGAGGTAACAATAACAGTGCAGTATTATACTTATAAACAAAAGAAGAGCCAGCATTCAGAATTGGCATTTAGAATTAAAAGTGAAACTATGGAAAATGAAGAAATAAGAGAAAATGGTGACAGGGTGTTGCCCGTTTTGGTGTGGCTGCCTAAGGCAGTCTGGCACATGATAGAATGCGTGCAACACTGGTCGTCTGCAGTGTACAGTGATCAAATCAAATATCATATTCCTGTACTGCTCGAATATTTTGCACCCGGTGGTCACGCAAATACGATGCAATACCAGTTTTGGTTCAGTATGTTTCAATGCTTTTATATTACAACATGTTGCGACGATCCACTTCACACACGTGGCAATCCCGCTCAGTAATGACATTGCAATACAGTACATTCCAATATCAATTCAGAGCCATAGGAATCATTTCAATACCGATTTAGTCCCATAAAATACAACATGATGCGAATTCACTCCAATACAATCCCAACTCCCACTTTAGTAAAAAACTACGAAGCAGTGAAATGCTGCACCCCTTGAATTCAGACTGGACGCAATGTAACACAACACAATATCAGGCCAATACGACACAACAATTGAGTACCGCGCGCAAGATAAGGTTAGGTAAAGTTGCTTTTAGCTCAGCGGACCCCAAAGGGCGATATCAGGGCTGTCACCTCGTTGAAGTCAAACTCACAAGTAAAAAGAAAGAAAGAAAGAAAGAAAACAACAACAACAACAACAAACAAACAAAACAACAACAACAACAAACTCATTCACACAACCTTCTCAAACACAATGTAACTCAACACAACGAAATACAATACCATCACTTTCAGCTTCGACCCCAGCCAGTACAAAGACCTGATTGTTTGTTTACTTGTTGCTACATCAAAGGCCTGATTACTTTCCATTTGCCGCCGGTCCTGGAAGTGTGAGGTAAACACCATCGCCAGTCCCCGAGGTTCCAGACAGCAGCAGACATCAATGACACGGCCCGGTTCGCCGGCATCGTTATGGGCAGGACAGGGCTGAAGAGCTGACAGCCAGTGCCGGTAAATACAGGAGGGCGGAGAAGTGCCACACACACACACACACACACACACACACACACACACACACACACACATACACACACACACACACACACACACACACACACACCACATACACAACACACACGCACGCACGCACGCACACACACACGCACGCACGCACACACACACACACACACACACACACACACACACACACACACACACACACACACACATACAGAGAGAGAGAGAGAGAGAGAGAGAGAGGAGAGAGAGAGATGAGAGAGAGAGAGAGAGAGAGAGACAGACAGACAGACAGACAGACAGAGAAAAAAATATATGTAATAATGTGTTTAAACAGACGACGTGTTCGTGTGTGCAATATTCTTACCGATCAATACAGTTTTTGTTGCCAATATAGGGGTAAGAATAAAGTAAATACTGTAATACCTAAATCAAAGGAAAAAATTAATGGAGAGAGAGAAAGAAAAAAAAAGAGATTTTACGAAAGGACAGAGAGGATGGAGAGAGCTGAGAGGAGAGAGGGAGAGAGAAGAGAGAGATGAGAGAGAAGAGATGAGAGGTTTGAGACCGACGATGAGAGAGAGGAGGGCGCAGGAAGGAGGAGAGAGAGACAGATGACAGGACACAGACACAGAAGGGCCACCAGACAGACAGAGCTAGAGGAAAATAAAGACAAGAGGAGACCAGGGTACAATGCACCAATCACACACACAACACAACACACACCCACACACACACACTACACACACACACACACCACACACACACCCACCCACATTTCCACACACACACACGCACGCAACACACGCAACGCCACACAGGCACACACATACAGAGAGAAAGAGGAGAGAGAGGAGAGGAGGAGAGGAAGAGAGGATGGGAAGTAGGAGAGAGAGGGAGGATGAGAGAGAGGGGAGGGAAGAGCCGAGAGAGACGCGGAGAGCCAGACAGCAGGCACAGACAGACCCCAGGACAGCAAAGGCACAGCAGAGGAGAGAGGGAGGGAGGGAAGGATAGAGAGGAGAGAGAGAGAGATCGGAGAGGAGAGGAGATGCAGAGAGAGCGAGATAAGTGAGGATGAAGAGCGAGATAGATAGGAGAGGCCGGTGTTTAGGGGGTGAAATATGAGGGACGGGGGAGGGGTAGAGGACACAGACAGGGAGAAGGGGAGAGACACTCTTGCGTGTTAACGCACGGACAGAGATATCACTAACGACATACACTCTTCAAAAGTCATAGACACATACGCGTATGCAACCCCCTCCCCAAATACACATTTTACACACACACACATACTCTTCATGCACTCGTTGCGCTTGCAAGGGGGGGGGGGGGACCACACACACATACACAAACACACACAACCAACACACACCACACACACCACTCACGCACGTATGCACGCACGCGGGCGCTCGCCGCTGGGCGCGCACACACACACACACACAACACACACACACCACACCCACACACACACTCCACCACACACCCACACACATAACACACTAACACACACACATTCTCTCTCTCTCTCTGGTCTCCAACTCCGTCTCTCCTCTCTCTCTCCGCTCCTCCCCTCATCTCTCTCTCTCTCTCTCTCTCACCCGCCCCGAGTTTTGCCGATAGTTTGCTGCTAAGAAGGCGGCCTACCCCCTTTCCCCTCCCCCCACTATTGTTCTTTCTCCCCCATTCTCCATCTCTCTCTCTCTCTCTCTCTCTCTCTCTCTTCCATCTTCTCTCTCGCTCATGCTGCAAGCAAGTTGTGGCACATGTGGTGCAAGCAAGTGTGTGGTGTGTCCACAGCTGTGGTGCCACCCCCCCCACCCCCCTGTGCTGTGTGTGTGTGTGTGTTTGATGTGTGTGTGTGTTGTGTGTGGGTGTGTGTGCTCGTGTGTGCGCGCGTGTCGTTGTTTGTGTGTGTGTAACATTGTCTTTGCCCTACTGACTGAACCCAGATTATTGTAAGAAAGAACAACCTTAGATACAACATGACCTTTCACTGATAACCAACACGAACAAAACTACAACAAACAAAAACAAAAAAAAAAGAAACGAAAACGACAGGAAAATCCACTGAAAGCCAACATTCGATAGTTGCAGGAAACTGACATCCAGTCCCGAGTTACAGAGAGGAACAATCCGAAAACCAGTTAACATGAAATAAATCTCCACTTAAAAAATCATCTGGGAAAAAGCATCTGTCTCTTTCCTCTTTCTCACTCTAACTAATATAATCATGTTTGCCCAACCACTTGGGCTCGCACAGTTGTTTTGACTCCTTGCATAAATTCATTTATTATGTTGAAAACCACGACATCCGGAAATTACTTTTTTGAAGCCGACATTGCACTTTCTCACCATCACCTATGTGTCCACTGTCTGGGAGTGGTGCCGGTGAACATCACATAAAAAAAGATCAACTCTAGCTGTATGACGGGGGAAATTAAAAAGCTGATTCTTCCCGACAAGTCTCTCTCGACCACGAGCAAAATTCGCCAAAAAACCAATGAGCAAAACAATGCGATATGATTCAAATAATTACATTTTACCACGTGTCCGCATTGATTTGTTCAAATCTAGTTTTTGCATTTTTTTGGTCCATCTGTGTGGGAACTCTCTTCCTCCGTCTGCCAAAACATGTCAATCACTGCCGTCCTTCAAATCAGCAATACTTAAACATTTACTTGAACAATAAATCTAACCTTTTGAGGACGCACGCGTGACGTGTCTGATTGTGTTTGTGTAATTTATTTTTTTTTTTTTTTTTTTTTTATTCTCTTATTATTATTATTACTATTATTGTTATTATTATTATATAATTTTGCATTGTATTCTCATTGTTTCTGCCATTATTAATATGTGCAGTTGTTGCAGTTGAATGCTGTAAGAATAGCAAGGACAGATTGGAAGAATAGGCACTGCCTAAATCTTTATCCTTGAAGTAATTAAAGTTGTCTTGGTCCTTGAAGTCTTGAGCTCTCTCCTACGACCCTCTGCTCCCCTCTCCTCTTCTCGAATCATCTCTCCCTCTCTCTCTCGCTCTATCTCTACCCCGAGTCTAAGGGATCCTGTCCTGAAGCTGTCCCCCCTTCTCTTTGCTCATCTCATCATTTCAGTATGTCATGTGTCCCGTCAGTCAGTCTGTTTTGTCGCCTCTCTTATCTCTTTGGCATGGGTCTCTCTATCTCTCTGTCTCTCTCCTCTCTCTCTCTCTGGCCGTGTGAAGACACGGGGAACGGTTAAAAGTGCTGTCTACTCCCTTCTTTGACATGACCTGATCAGCAACAGTGATGATTTGTCCCACATATCTCCAGAAGCATGTTCGACGCAGAACAGAGCCAGAGTGAAAAGAACCACCTGACAGGAAGCCGATCATCTCACTGGGTTTCATGACTCGCATGCAGAATAGGTCGCTAGCCATGAACGCAGGGAGGCCTGATGGTAACTACACTGATTCTCCATGGATTGCGAGATCAGTTCCCGCAAATGGAAGTCTGGTCGCATCCGTTGCGTCTAGAACGAGCTGCGGAAGTGGCTGACAAACTTGTCCAAACTTCAGTTTGTTTCGTGTCCCCTAGGCTTTTTTCTTCTGCAATTGACAACGGACGAGAAGTTGTGGCCCAGGGGCCGGATTTGAGTTTGAACGTTAAGGTGGCCAGGCTGGTCATCATCCATGGCAGACCACGGCATCGCACAATCACCACGGGCACTAATGATGGAAGAGGCCCCAATGAGATAAGGTCCACGTGAAACTTGTCAACACGTGGATGTAGCAGAAGCATCTTTTCCCATGGTTGGGTTTTAGGACTGAACCAATTACATATGCCATAAACACCTCATCCGTGCAACAACACGTAAAACA
>JADBJO010003882.1:184318-196818 GCA_016801955.1 Conus betulinus | reverse complement strand
TGCCTTGCTTGGCGATAGTGAAGACCTGCAGGGCTTGCAGTTGTGTGCAAAGTGCATACACAACACACACACAAACACCACACACACACACACACCACACACACCACACACACAATCAACACATAACTACACACACACACACACACACACACAACCAAACACACACATCACACTACAACATCACCACACACACACACACACACATACATCACACTCACACACACTCTCAACACATACGATACACACACACTCACACTCACACACACGCATACACAAACCAAAAACACACACACACACAACACACCACATAACCTCACACAACAACACACAAACACACACACACAACACCACACGACACACCACAGCACAATAACTCACACACACAACACAACACACACACAAAACCCACATACACACACAACACACATACCACTCACACTCACACAACACACAAATACACTCACACTCACACACACTCTCACGACACACGACACACACCACTACACACAATCACACACACACACTCACTCCACAACCACACACACACAAACACACACCACACACACACAAACCACCACACCACACACACACACACACACAAACACACACACACAAACAACACACACACACACACACGAATACTCCAACATCCCTCACCTCACTCATTGTCCCACCGCTCCCCCAACTCTCTCCCCTCCACCACTAGGCTCGTCCTCCATCTCCGTACCAACTTTTTTTTGTGAGGAATGTACTTCATCACGAGGAAAGAAAAGTTCAGATGTTAACTGTCGATCTCTCTGTCCGTTACCTCACACTCCAATCTCTGGGACACCAAAATCTACTCTTTATACTTCATGTACACCAAAGGGTCTCTCTCTTATCTTCTCTATTTCGTGCCCCTTACTTTCTCTCTCTCTCTCTCTATTTATTTTCTTGCTTCCTCTCTATCTATCTTCGCTCTCTCTCTATCTCTCGCTCTCAAACACCACACACACAGACACACCACACCACACACACACACACACACACACACACACTCAAACACACCACACTTGACAACATACAATCTCTCCTCTCTTCTCTCTCTCTCTCCTCTCTCTCTCTTCTCTCCCCCCCGCCCCCCCCCCCCCCCCCCCCCCCCCCCCCCCCCCCCCCCCACCCCAAAGTACCAAGCAATGACCATTTACATCATTAGCAATAGAAATGTGGTCGTGGCAACTGCAATAGCAATGTCAATAAAGTCATGTTAAGCTGATGTCAATCAGTGATATTACCCACCGTCCTCATCAAGTAGGGGTAATTTCTTCTCTTGGAACACCAAATTCTACCGATTGCCAATGCCATAACCATCATCATCATCATCATCATCATCATCATCATCATCATCATCATCCTCCGGTCCTGATGACCCACCGACACCCACACCGCGAACATCAACATATAATCACCATTGATCCAACGTCTTAGAGAGGTGTGTGTGTGTGTGTGTGTGTGTGTGTGTGTGTGTGTGTGTGTGTGTGTGTGTGTGTGTGTGTGTGTGTGTGTGTGTGTGTGTGTGTGGTGTGTGTGTGTGCGTGTGTGTGTGTGTGTGTGTGTGTGTGTGTGTGTGTGTGTGTTGTGTGTGTGTGTGTGTGTGTGTGTGTGTGTGTGTGTTGAACGAAGCTGGGTTTGCTTCTTAGCAGTGTGGTGATTTTGTGAATATCTAGTTGTGATAAGCAGCACTCTTGGAGATGATGGCGGTCACTGTTTTGATGTTATTAATCATACTGATGAACGACAAGGGGTAAGGACTGCAAATCCATTAGTTAATTATTTTTGAAGAAGAAGAAGAAGAAGAAGAAGAAGAAGAAGAAGAAGAAGAAGAAGAAGGAGGAGGAGGAGGAGGAAGGAGGAGGAGGAGGAGGAGGAGAGGACGAGGATGAGTAGGAGGAGGAGGAGGAGGGGGAGGAGGGGGAGAGGAGGAGGAAGAGAAGGGGAGGAAGGAGGAGGAGGAGAAGAAGAAGAAGAAGAAGAAGAAGAAGAAGAAGAAGAAGAAGAAGAAGAAAATGCTAGACATGATTAGAAACAATGATTTATCGTGAACGGCCACATGACGTCCGAAAACAAAAAAGTCTTTAAAAAAACCTTCAAACAGACAACATTAAAGATTCCCTTCATTCATCTTTCCGCAAAACTGTTTGTTTTTTCTTTAATGACAATCTACTAATGATCAATTATGCGTCAAACATTATAAGACATCCATGAAACCAGTTCAAACTATATCTTTATTTATGGTAGGTACACAATTGCAAGAAAATGAGTACTCTAAAAAATAAAGCTACCTGACTGCAGAAGATTATAAGGAACACATTTCACGAAAGAATTTTGTTCAACAAGGCAGTATGTGCGTATATCCTGTTATGAAAATTAATACCTCTAAAAGATGGCAGACACATTTAGAACTGACCTTCATAGACACAACCACATTTTCCAGAGACCGATACATTATTTTATAAAAAATTGAATTTTTTTGCTGCGGTGCAGACAGATGTATGGAACAGGCTACCAATGAGCTGGAAGAATTGAAAAAAAAATAAGAAAAGAGAAAAAAAAGAAAAGAAAAAAAAGAAAACGAAAAGAAAAAAGAAAAAAAAGAAAAAGAAAAATGAGTTTTTAAAATGTCTGAAAAATCTATTTTGAATGGTTGACCGTTTCTATTTTCCCAACCGCTTTTGAAGTCATTTTCTGTGTCCGTACATTATGTGTGTATGAATGTATATGTATATCAGTGTACATGCTCGTGGATTTGTATGTGCGGTTCATGAAATAGAGATGAAAGGGTGGGACAGTGTGTATATTATGTTTGGTAACATGCATGCTATATCTAACTTTCATTTGAAAATGCATGGTAGATAACGTTATACTACTACAACTGATGGTGATGATGATGATGGTGATGATGTGGTGGTGATGAAACATAAGATGAGAGATGACGACGACGACAACCAAAACCAATAGTAATAATGATAATGATGATGAAAAAATGATTATAACAACAACAACAACAACAATAATAATATGATACAATAATAATAATGATGATGACAAATGATGATACTAGTAACATGATGATGATGATGATGAACAATAATGATAATAATAATAAGAATAATAAGAATAATAATGAAGAAGAAGATGATGATGATAATGAACAACATAACAACAACAGTAATGAATGATGATGATGATAATACAATAATAATAATAATAATAATAATAATAATAATAAGAAGAAGAAGAAGAAGAAGAAGAACAACAACAACAACAACAACAACACTACAACTACTACAACAACAACAAATAAAAAAAATAACGTAATGTAATAACGACACATACAACACACATACATACAATAACAATAATCAAAATAAGGGAACGGGTAGTGAACAGACTAAAAAAGAATGACCAACTATCAGTAGTATAGCTCGAATATCAAGAATATCATGATGATCATCTCTCGACACGAACGGTATTCAGAGTAGGTTCCAAGCCCCAAAGGCTGCAAGGACCGCGCATTCATTGTGTGTGGTTTTTAACACATCAAGAGCAGGGTGCTGTCAGGAAAGATGGCGCTTATCCCTCTCTCCTTCCACCGCTCTGCCATGCCCTGAACTGAATCAGGTTCAAATTTTGCTGCTGGGTGGACATGGAAACGAAATAAAACGAAATTTGATTTAACCAAAGTTTGAGACATGACCCTGATGGGTGTGATGCTAAGTGTCTGGTCTCTTCCGTGCTTTGGGTGCTGGGTCAGGTTTACCCGCTGTCCTCAGCCGACACGTGCCGTCTTCCGAGTAGCTCGTGGTCTGAATTCAGAGTGTCCTTCTCCTTGGTAAGCTGCCTACCGCGGCTTGAAAATGATCAGAGTCTTTCCAACCCATTCCTGGAGCTGCCTTCATCCGCTTTTGCACTCGTTAGCAGAAAAATCCTTACTGCTCTACCGTTGAGGCTTTCCCCGGGTTTGAAGTCAGAGTTTTCCTTCTCCTCCTAGATGAACTGCCTGCCAGGGCTAACGAGCTCCATCTACCCGTGTCTGGAATCGAAGTTTTCCCTCTCCTATACGGACTGCCTGCCAGGGCTGTGGAGCTCCGTCTCTACCCTACCGGTCTAGCCTGCGGTTCCTCTCGAGAGAGTTTCCGAGTACTAGTTTTGCTGTTGCGCGTGAGTTTTGGCCCGGTGCAGTGGGACTCCAAGAAAAGCGTGTGGGGAACGGCAGACTCACTCCGACGGACCGCTGACTTTTTGCCAAAGCTACCGGACTCTGCATCTGACTAGCATGACCAGGGAACGCAGCAGAAGAAGAGAATTTTCCAAAGTGTAATAATGAAAATCACCTGTAAAGAAGAAATCGCAGCAGAGCAGACGGAACCTTTACTCAGTATCTGTTTTAACAACGGTTGCCCTACGACGCAGCTTCCTAAACAAATCGTTGCGTAACTTCCTGTATCCATAGATACGTATTAAACACGTGCGACACTTCATCCTTCCTCACTTAAGAATGGATTTCTTGTGCAAAATAACATGCTGAAATACGCAAAAATGAAATTCAAAACTCTTTAGCCCATCTATTAATCTTGTCTTTGGCAAGTTACGATAAAATAAGCAGGTAACTTTCAAGGATTTAGAGTCAATTGATCTAGTTATGACTTTGGTGAGAAAAGACGCAGCTTCGATCGAAACGATTCGAAACGATTTTGAAAAAAAAAATCACAGAACAATATAATATGTAACGATCAGAAATGATTGACAGTCAATTAGCAAATGGATAACACTCAGTGAGCTTCGCGGAAAGTCTCTTCCATCTCACTTCCACCGCTTTTCTGTAACTAGTTTTGAACGCGAAACAGCCAATGAGAACAGGATATGAATGCTTTTTTCTCACCCTGCCCTGGGGCGAAGACAAAGGTATAGATATTAGGGAGGCTTTTCGAGCCGTCAGAATTACGCTTCCTTTCATAATATATCCCGGCGTCAACCAGTGCCCGAGAGATACAGGCCCCTGCAGTGTTGGTCAGGAAAATTTTGAGCAACACTCTCAAGAACGCATCCATAAGTGGATGAAACTCGACTGTGTGGTCCCAGTCTTCCCAACTGAGTCCGCAGCAAACTCAACTCTGGGTAGGAGCCCAGTCGGGGCATAAAAAACCCACACTGACTTCTGATGATATTCGAACCCACGACCTCCCAGCCGGGAGTCCGCGACGGCTAACCACTTCGCCACGGCGGCTGGTGACACGAACAATATTCTTCGCAAGGTGTACACTAGAAGGAGCTTCTTCTAAATCAACTGTATGTGTTCTTTCCTCGCCATGCTCATCATCATCATCATCATCATCATCATATCATCATCATCATGCACATCATCATCTCATCATCATCATCAGCACAGCAGCAGCAGCAGCAGCAGACAGCAAGTAGGAGAGTAGAAGAAGAAAGACAGGAAGGAATGTGCTGCAAGCAGCAGCAGCAGAAGAAGCAGCAGCAGCAGCAGAGAAGACAGCAGCAGAATCTTCTTCTTTCTTCTTCTTCTTCTTCGCTTTCAGCATTACCTTTTTTCTGCTTATAGTCTTAATCGACTTTTCGTTCTGCTACTGACCTTCTCCCAGCTATATTTTATTCCGTTTCAGTTCCCTCCATGGTCTGATCTGCTTCTTTTAAATCTCGTTTCCTGCTTCTTCTAATTTCTCTGGTCCAGCTTGTTGTGGTTGCTGCTTGTTGTGCTGTCTGTCTTCTTCTTCTTCTTTCTTCTTCTTTTCTTTTGCTTCTTTTTTCGTCTTCTTCTTGCTCTTGTTTTCTTCTTCTTCTAAGTTTTCGTCCGCGCTCCTCCGCCTCCCTCTTGCCGTTCTTCTCTTCTTCTTCTTCTCCTTCTTGTCTTCTTCTTCTCGTCCTCCCCTCCATCCTTCTCTCGTTGTCCTCATCTCCTCCTCCTCATTCATCGTCTCCTCCTTTTCCTCCTCATCTTATCCTCCTCCTCCTTCTTTTCCTTGTCCCTCCTACTCAAGTCCTCCTCCTTCTTTCTTCTTCTCGCCTCCTCCTCCTCACTCCTCCTCTTCGTCCTCCTCCTTCCTCCCCTCTTCTTCCTCCTCCTCTCCCGCCTTCTTCTCCTTGTCATGCTCCTGCCCCTCACCTCCTCCTCCTTCTTTCGTCCTCTTCTTCTTCTTCTTTCTTTTCTTCTTCTTCTTCTTCTTCTTCTGCTTCTTCTTCTTCTCCTCCTCCTCCTCCCTACCAAGATCGTTCGTCTCCTTCTTCTTCTTGAGCTGTTCCCCTGTCCACATGTTTCTCTTTCTTGCTCTTCGGTTTCCTTCCCTCTGCTCGTCTTTCTCCTATCGCCGCCCCCTTCCTCCTCTTTCTCCTCCTCCCCTCTTTCTCTTCCTCCTCCTCCTCTTTCCGCTTCATATTCTTCGTTTCTTTCTTTCGTTCTTATTTCTGTTTCTTCCCCTGTTTACTAATCTACCCTCTTTCTTTTCTGTCCTAATTTGCTGTTGAACTCAAGCAGCGCTTCTTCTCCTCCTCTTCATCTTTGCTACTCCTCTTAGTTTATTTTTTTTGTCGTTGCTGTGGTGCTAATTGGTGGTGGTGGTGGTCTTCTTCTATCTCGTCCTCTTCATTTTTTTTCCCTTTTCTTCTTTGTTTCTTCTTCTCCATCCATACCGATTCGTCTTTCTCTTCTTCGACTGCCCTTACCACCACCACCACCACCACCACCACTACTACTACTTCTACTACACCGACAACGACCACCACCACCACCACCACCACCACCACACCACTACTACTACAATACCACTACTGCTACTACTACTACTACTTCTACTACTATACTACTATTACTGCTACTGCTACTACTACTACTACTACTACTACTACTAACATCACCACCACCACCACTACTACAAACTACCACTACTATGCTGCTGCTGCTACTACTGCTTGGAATACCATTGCTGGTGACTGGTGCTGTTGCTGCTGCTGATATTGTTGTTGTTGCTGCTGCTGCTACTTCTCCATTCATTTTTGTTTTTTGTACTCCCAGTTTTTTATAGAACAGGGAACGAAGAAATGCTGTGTGTGTGTGTGTGTGTGTGTGTGTGTGTGTGGGTGTGTGGTGTGTGTGTGTGGGTGTTGTGTGTGTGTGTGTCCCTCCGTGGTCAAAATGTGTTCCACTCGCTCCAGAAAAAAACTACTGGGGCCGATCTTTCTGAAAATTTGTAGGTATGCTCATCATGGGTCACGGATGATGTCCGATGTTTCATTTTATCAGAATAGCCGTCACTCAAGGCTATACGGCCCATAACGGTTTTCTTCTTCCTTATAGAATATCTCAGAAAGTACTTGGTCGGTCTTTCTCAAAATTTGTATGGTCATTATGAGTCATGGATGATGCCCGATGTTTTATTTTACCACAATAGCCGTTACTAATAGCTATAACGGCTCAAAACGGTTTTTTCTTTCCAGACGTTACTAACGGCTATAACGGCCCCAAACGCTTTTTCTTCTTCATGGAATATCTCAGAAAAGTACTCGGTCGATATTTCTGAAAATTTGTAGGGATGTTCATTATGGGTCAGGGATAATGTCCAATGTTTTATTTTTACCACAATGGCGGTTACTAACGGCTATAACGGTCCCAAACAGATTTTCTTCTCTATGGAATATCTCACGCGCGTATTCAAGATAAAACTGGGAGTACGTTTGTACATGCTTTGCATCTTGTTTATTCTTCTGCTGTTGAATTTCTGGCCAGTACGCTTCAGAGGGAGCCCACCGCCCCATGATAATGACCGAAATGTTCCGCGTCGCTTTCCATGAGGATCCCCAGTCACATCGACCACACACCAAGCCAAGGAAACGTCTGTGTAGGTACACCCAACACACATACACACACACACACACAACACACACACACACACACACACACACAACATACACAAACACACACACACACAACACACACACACACACACACTGCACGCACGCACACATACGCACGCGCGCCCTCACACACACACACACACACACACACACACACACACACCACACACACACACACACACACACGTACACTGTCTCCAGATGGACTGTTTGATTTAACTAGTTCATAGAGTTCTTGGCAACGTTATCACTAACAGATGAATTCAGCATCACAAGAAGTTTGTGTATGATGTGGCGCGCGTGCGTGCGTGCGTGCAAGCGTATGCGTGTGAGGCGCATGTGTTGAGCACGTATGTGTGTGTATGTATATGCGCGAGCGCGCGAAGGTAGGGGAGGAGAGAGAGAGAGGGAGAGAGAGAGAGAGATGAGGGAGAGAGGTGAGAGAGAGAAAGAGAGAGAGAGCCGAGAGAGGAGAGAGTTTGTGTGTGTGTGTGTGCGTGATAGAGAGGAGAGGAGAGAGAGTATAGAGAGAGAAGAGAGAGAGAGATTGGGAGAGAGAGAAGAGAGAGCCTTGAGAGAGAGAGAGAGAGAGAGAGAGCCCTTTACCGTCCACTCTCTAATTTACTCGTTCATCTCCGCTTTTCACACCCCCACCCACCCCTCTCACCCTCCTCCCATGCAACCTCCGCCCCCCCCCCCCCCTCTCTCCTCCATTCTATCTTGTCAAAAGTCAAGACTCTGACGGACACACCATTCTACACACATGACCTCCAAGATCGAGAAATGGACGAGGACACATGGAGTGCTTGACAGCTTACAAAGACTTGAGAAGGGGGCTGGGAGAGTTAGAGTCCCAGTAGGAGGAGAGGAGGAGTGGGGTGGGGGGTGGGTGGGGTGGATGTGAGGCCGAGAGGCAGGGGGTGGGAAGGGGGGTTGTTGCTGAAAGGGAGAGGAGGGGGGGGGGGAAGCGGGCAAGGTAGGGTTCGCAGTGGAGGAAGAGAAAGGGGAACGTGAATTGAGAGGAGAGGTGTGTGTGTGTGTGTGTGTGTTGTGGTGGGTGTGTGTGTTGGTGTGTGGGTGGGGGTGGTGGGGGTGTGTGTCGGTGGGGGGGGGGGGGGGGGGGGGGTAGGGTGTGGGGCGTTGGCGGGTGGGCACTGACTGTGGTAATGTTAGGTCGGTACACTGACGGACCAACACCAATCTGGACCAACATGTCTGGGGTCTTCACAGACGCTTGTGTTCACTGACAGAAACACAGCTCTTCGGTCGTCCCTCTTTGACGACGACATATAACAAAAAAAGCCTTCTCTGGTGGCTCCGTTCACTCAGCATTGCCATCCCCACCCCACCCACCAATCCCCCCCCCCCCCCCCTCCCCTTCCCCCGCCCCTCTACTTTCCCTGCATCCTTTGTTCAGTCAGATTGTCCATAAAACCCACCTGCTATTTTGTTCTCCCCTACCTTTCCTACATGCTTTGGTTCAGGCCCATCACATCCACCTGCTATCCCCCCCCCCCTCCCCCTCCTACTTTCTCTAACATGTGTTGTTCAGTCAATGCTACTGTGTCCGTTCTCATCCCACCACCTGCTGAGAGAGGACTGTTTTTTTTCCCTGCTTTTCTTTTCTTTAAGGTTTCGTTCAGTCTGCACAGTTTTTTTTTCTTATTTTTTTCTTCCTTGTGACGTTTAGTTCATTATTACATTTTTTATTTTCTTTTCATATACACACACACACACACACAGGCACACACACACACACACACACACACACACACACACACACACACACACACACACATACATACAACGCGCGCGCGCACACACACACACACATACACGAACACACATGCACGAACAGATGCACGCACACACACACATACACACGTTTGTGTACACACACACACAAACACACACACACACACACACACACACACACACACACAACACGCACCGAAAGCACGCACGCACACACACCACACACACACACACAACACACACACCACACACACACACACACACACACACATGCACTCACTTACACCATACAAACATACATACATGACCGTTTGGCAAACGTACACATTCAGAAACAAAAACACAGAAACAAAGAGAGAGGTTCTCTCTCTCTCTCTCTCTCTCTCTCTCTCGCTCTCTCTCTCTCTCTCTCTGTGCCCCCCCCCCCCCCCCCCCCTCTCTCTCTCTCTCTCTCTGTCTCTCACACACATTCTTCTGGCTGTGAGAGCCCCGTGGCACAGTGACCTACATTGTGTTGTGCAGGCAGCTGTCGCTCGGAGTCCTGTCGATGCTCGCTGGAGGCCAGCCTTGTTCCTTTACTGTCGGTTAAAATATGAAACATGACAGTGTAGTGTGTGTGTGTGTGTGTGTGTGTGGTGTGTGTTGTGTGTGTGTGCGCGCGCGCGCGTGCGCGCGCGCCCATGTGTGTGTCTATGCGTGCGTGTGTGCGTGTGTGTGTGTTGTGTGCATGCGTACGTGCGAGCGTACATGCACGTGCGTCCTTGCTCCAAACTGGACCCATATGAAATGGGAATGCCTGCACGCAGGCACGTCAATCACTTGCTTTGAATGGCACGCGTGCGCCGCTCGCAAGGCCAGTTTATGGGCTAGCTGACCGACATCTGTCCCCCGTCCTAGCCCTCGCCTGGACCCTGTGTGTGTGTGTGTGTGTGAGTGTGTGTGTGTGTGTGGTGTGTGTGTGTGACAATCATTCATTACAAAGAGGACAAAGGCGGAGGGCTTGGCTCGTGACAAGGCAACAGGTGTGTGAGACAGCGAGCCACTGTGGCCTAGTCGTAAAGATGCTCACACAGCTGAACGAAGAAACGAAGCATGGTGCATTACTAGTATCATGTGTAATACAGGCAGAGATGGCAAAAAAAAAAAGAAAAAAAAAAGAAAAAAATGAAGTTTGAACGATCTAGTTTGAAGTTTCAACTTATTTCTGTTTGAAATCTGCTTGATACTTCATACAAAACTGGAGCGAACTGGTCTTGATGTGCGGAAAGCTCATAACTGAGATCTTTAAAAAAAATTGTGTTCAGCAACTATAGTCATTCCTATGCACATACGCGCGCGCGCGCGCCCCGCATACACACACACACACACACACACACACACACCCACACACACACACACACACACACACCGAGCTAGACAGAGTGAGACAGAGAGAGAGCTAGAGAGACAGAGAGAGAAGGAGAGAGACAGAGAGAGAGAGTGAGAGACAGAGACAGACAGAGTGTGTGTGTGTGTGTGTTCCTCAGATTTTCAAATGCGTTTTAAAAACCAGATTATCATTAACTGAAAGAAGCCAAACGTTACAGATGCAAAACTAAGAGCCAAGCCCTTCATTGACGCGAAATTAGAAATCTCTATGACGAAGGTCTGATTGAAAACAAACAAACAAACAAACAAACAGACAACAAACAAACTTTGGACGTGCTGATTTTGTTCCTTGCTGATTTTTTAAATAACCTTTAAGATCTAGATTATTCTAACAATATTTTCAACATTACAATTATGACAAGATTGACGAGAAGAAGGAAAAGAAAACAAAAAACAAACAGGCTCTCTGGAAGAAAAGTGAGTTTACGCAACTGAAAAATAATTCAAACTGTCGAACCTGATGACAATTCATCTATCCAGTCTATCCTTTATGAAAATCTTCACACACACACACGCACGCGCGCGCGCGCACACACTCACACACACACACACACACACACACACCACACACACACACACCACACACACACACCACGGGCTCACACACCACACACACACACACACACACACACACACACACACACACACACAGGTTCTCTCTCTCTCTCTCTCTCTCTCTCTCTCTCTCTCTCTCTCTCTCACATACAGACACACACACACATACACACGCCCACCAACACACACACACACACACACACACACAACACACACACACCACACACACACAACACACACGCCCACCACACACACAGAGACAGACCTAGAGAGAGGAGAGAGAGAGAGAGAGAGAGAGAGAGAGAGAAAGGCAGAGAGACAGACAGAAAGAGAAAGAGAAAGAGAAAGTTCCTCAGATTTTCAAATACTTTTTTTCTAAACTAGGTTATTATTAACGAAAGAAGCCAAACTTTATAGATACAAAAATAAGAGCAAAGCCCTTCATTGAGGCGAAATTAAAATCTCTATGACGAACGTCTGATTAAAAAAACAAACAAACAAATAAACTGTGGACATGCTGATTTTGTTCCTTGCTGATGTTTTAAACAACCTTTTAAGATCTAGATTATTTTCAAATATTTCCAATATTAAAAATATGACGAGATTCACGAGAAGAAGAAAAGAAAAAACAAAACAAACTGGGACTCTGGACAAAAAAAGGTGAGTTTAGGCAACTGAAAAATAATTCAAATTGTCGAACTTGATGACAATTCATCTATCCATTCTATCCTTTAGGAAAATCTTCACACACACACACACACACACACACACACACACACACACACACACACACGCTCACCAACACACACACACACACACACACACACACACACACACACACACACACACAC